>PVHP010002442.1:0-89980 GCA_004024765.1 Zapus hudsonius
TACTTTTCTGAAGAAGGCATTCAAAGGAGCTCTGGTTAGAAAGAAGGCAGGGAAATTCAGAGATATTTATGAAAACTGTCTTCAGCCTTGCTAATTTAACTTACCCATGCGTGGGAGGGAGGGGAAGACACAGTTGCAGTGTGTGTGCTAAAGTCGTGCATCTGACAAAGTTCAGCTGAGTTTTTTAGGTAGAGTCTCACTGTAGCCCAAGCTGACCTGGAACTCCTTCTGTAGTCTCAGGCTGGCCTCAAGCTCACAGTGGTCCTCCTACCTCTGCTTCCTGAGTGCTGGGATTAAAGATGTGCATCACCATACCAGGTTTCAGCTGAGTTCTTCAATCAGCCTGCAGGATGATAGCTGAAAGAAACGCTTATTCATCAGTTCATTCCTTTATGGTTTTACTTACTTTTTACGTGTGGGATGTGGTGTGATCTGTGGTGTGTGTGTGTGCGCGTGTGCTGATGCTGGTGTGCCATGCTTGTGGAGGTCAGAGAACTTCACGTGCCCTTCCCTATTGCTCCCTTGAGATGGAGTCTCTCAACCTGGAGCAGTTGTTTCCAGGAAGGTCCAGAGATTCTCTAGTCTCCACCTTCCTATCCCTAGGGACCCAGCTTTTTATGTGGGTGCTAGGGAGCTGAAATAGACAATCTCGGGCCCTCCTGCTTAAGGGGCAAGCACTCTTAACTGTCGAGCCATCTCTCAGCCCCTATTTTTTTTTAAGTTTTCACACATGTACAGATTGTTTACATAGTTCACCCATAGGTCCCTACCTCCTTTTTCTCACCTCTATCCTGTTAGTTTCTTTTGCCCCCCTTAGACAGTTTCACTTCTGTTTCTTGTCTCATTCATATATATATATGCATATATATGTCTGTATATATGATTTTATGTATCTATAGAAAATGTAGGAATCACAAATGAGAGAAGGCATTTGTTATTACAATTCACTTGATATGATTACCTCCAGTTTATCTATGTTCCTGCAAATGACATAACTTTCTTCTTTATGGCTAAAAAAACTAGCCGAGATAAACTTTTGACACTTTCTGACTTGAAAGTTAAGTCAAGCCCCTTATGTACATGCGGACTTTCCAGAATAAAATGACAGTGAGTTGGCTACCACAGTGCTGGTGTGCACCTGGTAATTTAGAGGAGTGAACTGCGGTCTTCTAACAAGCACACCTTCCTGAAACCAAAGCGAGAGGAAATACAGTTTTCCATAATAACCCTGCAAGGTAGTCATCACCCAGAGCTGCAGGCTGCCCTCCAGGAGAGTTTAAAAGCAGAGGTCACGGGTTGATGGCTGATGAGCAAATTTGCCTCCATCCCATTTGACAAGACACAGCATGAGAATTGGCCAAACTTCCAGTGTTTCTCTCCCGAAGTAGCTCTGAGGCCTTCACTTCACAGCCGCTCTCCACCTTCCCTTGTTGATTTCAATCAGAGGAACAGGATTACAGGATATAGCCAAGCTAGGGGCTTCGTATTCCCAAAATGATTGCATTCAGTCCCTTTCGTTCTCTCCGTCTACTGATTCTCACCACGCCTTCTTTTGTTGTCTAAGTCTATCAAATGTCACCATCTCAATGATCCCTTTCACCACAGTGGTGATGAGAACGTAGACCTGCAGGCTTTCTGTTGGCACACATCACATTGACTTGTAATTATACTTGATCCTTAACCCCTCTGCTTAAGTCCCCACTGCTCTATGCCTCAAACTTCCTTTCTAGTACACACTCAGGTGACTGTGATTTATGGGCTACTTTTCTAGGGGTTCTGGATTTTTCTACCCTCTGTCCCTTTAAGCTATTCCTTTGCCTTTTTTAAAAGATATTTTTACAACAGAGAGAGAGAGAGAGAGAGAGAGAGAGAGAGAGAGAGAGAGAGAGAGAGAGAATAAGTACTCTAAGGCCTCTTGCCACTACAAATGAACTCCAGAAGCATGTATGTGCCGCTTTGTGCATCTGGTTTTACGTGGGCACTACTGGATAATGGAACCTGAGCCAAAAGGCTTTGCAAGTGTCTTTAACCATGGAGCTGTCATCTCTGTTCCTTTGTCTTGTCTGTGGGACTTTGACTCATCAAGGATGCATCTGCTCCCAGTGTCTCCCGGAGGTCCTCAGATGCTCCGGGCAGGGCCATCCTTTGTAACCATCTTGCTCCCACAGTGACAACACAGTGTGGTGAAAGGTTACCTCTTCAGCTGACGGTTTGTTTCACGGCCAAGAGCCTCTGAGGTGTTTTTGTGTCTGGGGTCCCAGAATTGTTCATGACATAGAGGAAGAGGCTGGTAAAGATGATCTGAATAATGAAATCAAGAAGGAAGGAGGTCACGGGACTCCCAGGAAAAAAGTCTGTGTGACATGGCAATGCATCTAGGGACCAGGCACAGGCTGCTGGGAGACATTTGCATGGGTGGCAAGGGTCAGTGGGTGTGGGCAGGTGCCTGAGCCCCTAGTTCCCCAGCTGAAGCATTGAACTGAGTCCTCTCCCTGGGCCATCTCAACAGCAGACTTCTAGAGCTTTCTTGTGGGTTTGAGGACCTTGTTGGGTTCATCAAGGTTTTCTGCAATCAGCCTCACTTCCATCCATAAAACTTCCCTGAAAATTCACAGAATGGTTGAAGTCACCCCATGGAATGGGAACTCAGTTATGCCACACTGATGTGATAATTACGGATGACAGAGACGTTACTGGACTTACCCCCCATTTCTCCTGAAGCTTTTCTAAAAGGACAAGAAAGCCCATGAGCTTCCAAGTCCAAGTAAATGGCCAAAGAGACAACAGATCTGAACACACTTTCTAGAGCTGTGGCCGGCAGAGAGGCAGGTAGCCGGTTCAGCAGAAGGGAGCAACTTACTCAGTGTTACCCACAGTGGAGGAGTTGGGGAGGTGGGCGGTGTCACAGACCCTGCAGTTAATGACACTGTGAACATATGTGATTCGTGCTAACAGAAACCAAGACAGCTTTTGAGTGAACTAAGCTGATTGCCTGGATAGCTTATTTTATATTTTATATTTATTTTTAGAGAATAAATTATCCAACTCCTTTCAAACTTGCTGTGTCTAGTTTCTGTCAACACAGCTCTCACCTCAAAGGGAATAAGAGATAGTTTATTCTGGATCCAACTATACGCCTGGGAACACGGATTCAGGTTACCCCAAACATCATGTTCCAACGTGGTAACAGTTTCACAAAGTTTTTATAGTATCAAAACAAAGAAAATCATAAATAAAGGTACTTTAAAAATACATTGGTGGAGAGGCTGGAGAAATGGTTCAGCGGTTAAAGGTGCTTGCTTGCAAAGCCTTCTGGCCCAGGTTCAATTCCCCAGCCACCCACATAAAGTCAGATAGGCATTTGTTTGCAGTGGCCAGGGACTCTGGTACCCCTCCCTCTAATATACTGCTGTGAACATCAGGTAGGTTACCCAAAAGCTAGGGAGTCTCTGCTGTAGGCTTCATACAGCATTTGATGCCATTCTTAGCTTTTGGGTGGTGTGAAAGCTGGGGGTCTGCTGGTCCATGCCACAAAGATTTACTTAATAATCACAAGAACATCAGGTCAAGCACAGAGTGGACAATGGATGGCTAGGGGGACAGATAGTCAAGACAATGTGGCTCCAGGTTTGTAGCATTCCAGCTCTCCCATCATGGAAGTTTGAATCAATCAGCCTCATGGAGTGTTCAACACAGGTGTGAGGTTTTTTTTTTTCAGTTCCCATTATCTGAAAGCACAAGTTAGGTAAACGTCTGAAATGCAAAACTCTTCAAAATCTGAAACTCTCTTAGCATTCACAGGACGCCACAAATATTCACACCTGACCTCACTTGGCAGTCAAAATGCAGGTGCACTAAAAATGCATAAATTTCCCTCCAGGCTACTATGTAAGGTGCACATGAAACACGCGAGTTTCATGCTTAGACTGGGGTCATGTGCACAATCTATCTTGTAGTGCAAACATTTTCAAATCTGATAAAAACTGAAACAGACACTTCTAGTTCCAAATACTCCAGAGAAGGTGTTGTAGTCAACCTTCTCATTGCTGCACAAAGAACCCGACAAAAAACGACTTGGTGGAGGAAAGGGTTTATGTTGGCTTATGGACTGTCACCTACCCGGGGAGGAAGGCGGCTGAGGACGGGGCTTGGAGCTGGGCTAATAAACTTCAAGTCTGCCCCGCCCACCGTCCAGACATCCCTCTTCCATCAAGGCTCCACCCACCAAATTGCCATCAGCTGGGGATCAAGTAGGAGGCTTAATCACACACACATGAGGCTATGGAGGACTGTTGTAGACAGCCTTCTTGCTGGAAGAAGGAACCCGGCCAAAGCAGCTTGTGGAGGAAAGGCTTATTTTGGTTGATAGACTTGAGGGGAAACTCTATGATGGCAGGAAAAACGATGGCACGAGCAGAGGGTGGACATCACCTCCTGGCCAACATCAGGTGGACAACAACAGCAGGAGAGTGTGCCAAACACTGGTGAGGGGAAGCTGGCTAGAACCCCCATAAGCTGCACTCCCCAACACATCTCCACCAAGGTTCCAATACCCAAACTGCCATCATCTGGGGATCAAGCATTTGGAACACATTTGTGGGGAACACCTGGATCAAACCATCACATAAGGGATACTCAACTTGTGGTATGTGGCTGCCCAGCATTGGTCAAGACACCAAGCCAGTAGTGCCTGGGTTTGGGTTTCGTAATTCTCTTGCATACATTACAGTCTTCCCAAGGACATCTGACCCTGTACAGTCTTCCCAGGGACATCTGAGGTTGTCAGATGAGTGTGGAAACATGTGTGACAAGATTAACCTAGCAACCTGGCCCAAGGGCTCCTGGCTATGACCCTTTGATGATCAAGCAATGTGGGCTGGTGGCTTCATAGGTTTTTGCTGCTTTGTGGCTGTGGTTTTGGGTGAGGATTTGCATGTAGAGCAAGCTCAGTGCTTCTTAAGAACTTCAAAGTTCCAATCTGTGAAAATGTAAATTAATTTAAAAGGAGAGAGCCTGAACTGAGAAGCCACCAAAGGGGTTCCCTGCTCAAAACAACTGCCTAGGAAAGTGTTTTCTTTGATTCAGCTGCTGAGGCACACAGAAGCTGCCAGAGGAGGGTGCCAGGGTACAGCTCGAGTTGGCAGCAATGTCCCCATCCTACTGGTTTTGTAGTCATTTGAAATACAAGTGATGCAGGGTCTTGGAAGCTGTGCCAAGATTCCAGAAAGCTCCTGAGACCATGCACTATATTGCTGGGTTGGATTCGCTACAAGGAGGCCCAGACAGGTCATTGCATGAAGCTGGCAACATGAAGCCCAAGTTACAGTGGAGACCCCAGGATGTAGGAGATGCCAGGACCATTGGATGTCTGTCAAGGGAGGTTGCTGGCATGAATGGAGCTGGACCAAGAGTTGCTGTGGGTGGAAGATCTGAGGGCAGGCAACTGAAGCTCTCTGGCACTGGCATAATTCTGTCACAAGCCCCAGATGTCAGGCATTGAGCAGTAGGTGTTGGTATTTTTCCATGCTGGGTTTCAGTCTTGCTTTGATTCAATCTTGCTGTGTCCCCATTTCTCCCTTCTATTCCTTTTGGAATGGGAACGTTTATTCTCTGACAGTGTATATTGGACATTTGTAACTTAATTTTATATTTAGAACTTTACTACATGAACATACAGTAACTTGATTATGTTCTTATTCCATTGTGGTTTTTTTTGTTCCATCTCCCCCCCACCCCCAGTTCCTGATCACCCTCATCTTTCAAGATAATTTTTCCTTTTGTTTTGTTGTCTTGTTCTTTTTTGTCTTACTCTGTGCTCCATGTCAAAATGCATGCTGGTCTTGTGGGGGCCTGGGTGACCACTGCGGGGTCATGAATGCACGGTTGGGTTATATCAGTAGGACAGTGTCCAAAAGTACTATGTAATTTAACTTTTGATCTTATAGGTCCTCGTAGTTAACTTCAGAAGAGACTTACTCACTTACACTTTTGAACAACGTTGGTACTATTAAGACTTTGGGGACTAAATACATTTTTCATTATGAGATAAACATGAGGCTTTAGGAACCAGGGATGGAATAATATGAGTTAAAAGTGATGCATTTTGGCATTGTGGACAAGAAATGGACTTGTGATGATTCAATCTTGGATGGGATATAGGATCACCATGGAAACAAAACACCTGGGCATGTCTATGAGAGCATTTCTAGAGAAGGCAAGACCCAACGTAAATGTGGGCTTCCCCAGCCCATGGGCTTCCCAAGTAAATAAAAAGGAGAAAGCCAACAGAGCGGATGCATTCATCACTCTCCGCTTCCTGACTCTGGACCCAATATGACCAGCTGTCGAAATCCCCAACCTCCCATCACACATTCCCCACCATGATGGATTGTCAAACCTTTCCTTTCTTAAACTGCTTTTGTCATGACCATGAGAAAAGCAACTGATCCAGCAGGGCAGAATTGTGCCTGAAGATCATAACCTAGAAACCTTGCCAGAGTTTACAGCCTGTCGGATTGCCCTGCACATTTCAGACACCAGTCTGCAGTATCAACTTTGAACTGGGGTTTCAGCCTGCTGGCCAGTCCTACTGACTTGACACCTGCCAGGCCCTGTGGCCACAGAGCCAATGCCTTGAAATAAACTCTCAGCCTAAACATTCTACTGGTCTTTTTGTCTGAGGAGCCCTGAATAGGATACCTGGGGAATCACAAGGATGTGATGGCGGGGGTGGGCATCCTTTACTGGGGATGGAAGTGGGGTGCCATGACCCTGAGAAGACTTTTTATACCTGAGTTTTTGTGTCACATCGGCATGGCTGTGAGACAAGAAAAGCAGGGTGTCTGCTAAATATGAGCAACTTCAGAAGTTCAGCTGCTGGACACATACTTCCAGCATTCCTAAGGGATACTGGCCTGGGAACAATGGGCCAATAGAGATGTAAAGTCTGGATAGGACTTTTTGGCTATATTGGGTTCTGTAAAGAAAAAACTAATCCAAATCCCAGGTTCCAGAGAAAATGATGAGAACTCCAGCAGCTAATGTGTCTGGCTTTATACAGATGATTTAAGCATATTATCTCCTGCCATTTCAAATAAATAGTTTATTATTTTTTTTAGAGCAGTTTCAGGCTTACAGAACAATGGAGCTGAAAGTGTGGGGATTCCTGTATGCCAGCCTCTCAATTTTCCCTGTTATTAACAGCTTGCCTTTGTAGCTACATTTACCACAATTTAGCAGTTACTATTGTTGCACTGTTGTTAACTGAACCCAGAAGCTTGCTTTAGCTTTTCCTCTGTGTTGTCTTTAGATTTTACTTTACTTTTTCTCAAGTATTGAGGAACATGCTAGGCAAGTGCTTTACCAGAGTTATGTCCCAAGCCCCTTTCTGTGGGTTTTAATAAACAAAGTATAATATGGAATATTTTTACTGGCCCTAAGATCTCCTGTGTCACACCTATTCATCCCTCCCAAATACTCATTTAATTTTCAAAATGAGATCATGAGATGGAATTTGTGTATGTATGTGTGCATATTCATGTGTGCAGGTGCACATGTATGTGTGTGTGTGTGTGTAGGCCATATTATAACCTTGTATCTGTCCTCAGGAACTCTGTCCATTTGCTTTGAGACAGGGTTTCTCACTGGCCTGGTATTCACCTAGTAAGCTATGTTGGCTGGCCAGAGAGTCCCAGGGATCCTCCTGTCTCTACCTCCTCAGTACTGGAGTGATAAGCGTGGTCCAGAGCACCTGGCTTGAGTGTGTGGATTCCGAGGGTCAAGCTTAGGCTGTCATGCTTGCTAGATAGGCAGTTTGCTCCCTCAGCCATCTCCCCAGTCCAGTTTGCAGGCATATTATGACCAAAAGCTCAAGCTCCTCATGTTCTTCCTCTGTGGGACAGAACAGGAGCTGGGCCGCCCTCACAGAGCTTCTACCAGTATTCGGTGAGTTCACACGCAGACCTTAATTGCCACCTAGTACTTGATTAGACGAGTGATCCCAAACTGTCAAGCTTCTTCCTCTTCTTCCAGGAGTAAGATTTTCTTTCTAGGACTCTGCTTGGCTCTGCCTCTAGGCTCAGGAGAAGAGGAGCCCATGTTCTGGAAGAAACTGCATATTTAGAGTTAGCCTTTTTTTTTTTTTTTTGGTAGGTTTTTTTTCAAGCCCAGGCTGACCTGAAATTCACTATGTAGTCTCAGGCTGGCCTTGAACTCACAGTGGTCCTCCTACCTCTACCTCCCAAGTGCTGAGATTAAAGGCATGCGCCACCATGCCTTTCAGCTAGCCTTATTTTTTAAAAATTTTCATTCAATTATTTTCAAGCAGAAACAGTATAAGAGACAGAACGGGCCTGCCAGGGCCTTTGGCTACTGCAAACGGACTCCAGATGCATGCACCACTTTGTGCATCTGGCTTTATGTGGGTACTGGGGAATTGGACTCCAGTTGTTAGGCTTTGCAGGAAAGAGCCTTAACCCCTGAGCCATCTCTCGTCCCAGAATTAGCCTTTTGATAATGATAAGAATGATCAGAAAGATGGCTCTAAGAAAGAGCAGCAACTGGTGAGTGCTTGGTTCTTTGTAAACCTCTCAGACTTCCAGCAGATGAGGAGAGTGGGGGTCCGACTATAATTTCAGTTTGCACAATGCTTGTTTCTAGATGGTGGGGAAGCCTGCACTGGGCTGAATGGGTAAATCCTGAGAGTCTGATGTCCCACCACAGTGTGCCATCAAGAAGCACCACCTTGCAGTCTCTTCCCCTCGTGTTCAGCTGTCACCTGTCTCCTACAGGTGAAGCCCGAGTCCCTAGGTCTCTATTATAACCTGAAAGCACCCCCAGTTCAGAGGTGCTGTCTCCCATAATAACCCCGATGGAGCCACCTCTTTAGCCATCGCTCCAGACCAGCTCAGCCTCGTCCACTCACAGTCCACAGCTGAGTAGGACCCCCAGCTCCACCCTCCTGTCTCCCTGTAGCATGGTCATGGTGAGGGGACCTCGTGGGTGAGGGGCAGCATGAACATGGCAGGCATGGCTTTTCTGTTCACATAATGTACACAGCCTGTTGCAGATACAATGCCAGGAAGATGTAGGGGTTTCTAGAAGCCACCCAAGGAGCCACTAAAGACCTATGCCATCTCTCCCATCCCTCTTGTAGTGGGAAATGAGAACGCAGGCTTTCTGTACCATGCCAATGCCCCCTGGGCCACCCTGGTGTATGTCTGACTGAGACTTGCTGTAGTCTCTTCCATGGTGGGGAGGGAGCCCTGGAGGAATGGGGTAAGGCAGGACATGGGGGGGGGTTTCTCCTCTCCCTCCTGCTCCACAGGGAGAGGCAGCCTGAAGTGTTTGGAGATGAAGTCATGGTCAAGGACCTGTAGGCACCGCGATGCCTGCCTGCCCAGACACGATGGGTGGAGTGTGCTGGCTCAATCTTGATTCCAGGAGAGTCTGGAGGAAAAAGCATCACTCAAACCAGGCTGGCACCCTCCTGGCTGTCTCTAGCAGGAACCCTGGCTTCCTGCCCTGCCCGGAAGGTGGGTCTTGGAAGGCCGCAAAAGAGGATTCTGGCTGCCCAGGCTGCCTCAGAGCACACTTCTCTTTGGGGGGCTTCAATTCCTGGTCCTCGTGACCTGGGGCCTGTTAGAGGAGTGGATGCCCACCTCTCGAGGTGGAAGCTGGAGAGTCTCTGTTCCTTGTCTCACTACGCTTCTCAAGACAGTGGGATCTAATCAGCTTGGGGACCGTTTTGGCCGAGACACTCTTCCCTAAGGAACAGTTTGGGCTAGATGAATCTTTAACAGAACACACACTCCATCTCTTCCAAGCATGTCTTTGCTTTATCTTTCAAACCTGGTGTCCTGGAGTCATGTTCCCATTGCTCAGCAGCCAGGGGGCCTTGGGAAGCATAGCTGGATTCACTCAGAATCAGTGACTGGAGAGGTCTGGGGACCAGCGAGGCAAGTTCACCGAGAGCCAGAGAAGGTCTTCGGCAACATCTGAGGAATGGGCTGGGAAGATGACTCAGCGGTTAAGAATTCTTGAAGCTTTAGCTTGGGGGCCTTTCAGGTGGGAGTCCACCAAGTTAGACTTTCCAGAACCCATAGAAGAGCTGGGCATGGCCACACATACATCTGTAACCCCAGTCCATCCACAAGGTTGTTACAGAGGGTTTCTTGAGTGGTGGAGGTTGGTGCATCGCTGAGGCTAGCTGACAGACAACAGGAAAGACCCTGTCTCGAGGAACTATGCAAATGAGCAGTAGAGAAGGGTATCCAAATTTCTCCCTAGCCCTCTGCACACACTCATGGGATGCATTTGCACACACATGTTCATGCACCATATATCACTCACACCACACACATACTCCATCCCTCCCCTACAATCTGAAAAAACCAAGGAGGGTGAACAGGCTTGGGTTGGTGATAGCAGGTCCTTTTAGCGGAGTGGGCTGGGTGGACCACAGCTTGGTGTGAACCTGCCCTTAGCCCATAGCTAGCCCATTCCCCTGTGTACTGAGATGGGGGCATTTGGGAGCTTGGCACCCTGATGAACACTGGGCATCGTCAGTTCCTCTGTTGGCATGGGTTTCATCGTTTGCTGGAAAGAGGGGCAGAGGACAGGAAAATGGTGGGCATGGCTCTAGCACCTGTCTGGGAGGCCACTTGGAGCTGGTGAGCAGGGAGCCACAGGAGGACAGAGCTGGGAGCTGTGGACATGCTGAGAGCATGTGACGTGTTTCCTGGGCTGCTCCTAGGAGTGAGAGACCCTCTCCCCACAGGGGCTCCCGCATGCTCTTGAACTTCTGCTTCACTCAAGTTCAGCTCCTTCTGAGCAGCTCCAGCGGAGAGCCCAGTGTTGTTGGATTTAATCCTTTGGATTTTTATAAAACCGGCTTCTTTTCCGAAGGTGATGATTTAGATCCTCCTCTGGGAGGGGGGGTGAGCTTGTGAGGAGGCCAGGGATGGAGATGCTTACAGTGCAGCGTCACCTCTTAAACCCATGGGATCAGTCCTGCTTAAAGAATCACAAACTGAAGGTGAAGACAAGGAGCAATCGTTTTCTGAACATATTTTTATATTGGGAAGACAGCTTCATTACCTCTCCTCCAACACGCTGAGCCTCGATAGAGCCTATATGGCAGTGTGGCCACTGTTTAAGTCTATGTGGGCAGCGTGGTCACTGTTTAAGTCTATATGGGCAGCGCGGTCACTGTTTAAGTCTATATGGGCAGCGTGGTCACTGTTTAAGTCTATATGGGCAGCGCGGTCACTGTTTAAGTCTATATGGGCAGCGTGGTCACTGTTTAAACAGGAGAAATCATCTTTCTAACTGGCATTTCCTCTCCAGTGTGGTTGGAGGTTCTCCAATCACTGTCAGCATGACGAATCACTCAGTTAAGATTGTTTCTCAAGGTCTTCATGGTCTGATGCAAACGGACTTTTTTTTTCCCTTAGGAAAGAACTTCAGTCATTTTGAATATACACAGGGAAAGGACAGCTTTTGATTTTTTTAAAAAATGGAAAACATGAAAAAGTGTATGCAGACTCAAAAGCAGTTATAAGAGTAATTACTTTCATGAGGGAAAGGATAAATAGAGGAGAACTCAGGAGAGGAGGGTGAGGAGCTGGCTCATTGGTCAAAGAGAAGCGACAAAGAGAACCAGCGAGTGAGACCCAGAAGGTGGCCATACACTTTGGCTGCAGAAGCCAAATGTCACTTCTTTGTGGGAGGTTTATCCACATTGCACAAAGTGTTGCATTTAGGTCTCTGGGTTACTACAGAGTCTCACAACACCAGACAAGACTATTTGTTCCCTGCTACTTCCTTCATATGAATGGTATAAAGATAAAAGTATTGCTGGACTATATATTAAGGCTGCTCTCATTTAAATACTTTTAAATTTTTAAAATTTATTTTCAAGGAGAGAGAGAGAGAGAGAGAGAGAGAGAGAGAGAGAGAGAGAGAGAGAGAGAGAGAGAGAGAGAGAGCACACCAGGACTTCTAGCCATTGCAAACAAAATCCAGATGCATGTGCCACTTTGTCCATCTAGGTTTACATGGGTACTGGGGAATTGAACTCGGGTCAGTGGGTTTAACAGACAAGCGCCTTAACTGCTGAGCCATCTCTCCATCCCTGCTCTCACTTTTAGTTAGAGAAGCTTCTCTTTCCAGATGGGGAGTCGAAACTCATCAGAGTTGAGAAGTGACAGTGGAGTGTTCAGTGCTAAATGAGACATCTCTATCCCACCTTCCAAGGCCCAGGACCATTGCAGAAGAGGTGCTGGAAAGAATGTAAGAGCCAAAGGATGGGGAGGAGTGCTTTGGAATGTTGTTTTCCAGACACAAAGTGGTCATTGCATTCACAGCCTCACGGGGCTGCTGTTACCTGCACAAGACCTGCATAATATTGGGCACATCATCAACATGTCATGAATGACAGAGGGTGTCAAAAACGACATCAAAGTAAAAGAGAGAATCCTTGGAAAGAAGAAGGGGTTCAATGGAAGAGTGGCGGAGGAGGAACAAAGGAGGGGACTGTGATCAGGGTACATTGATTGTATGTACGGAGGCTGTCAATTAAAACATAAACAAGGTGACATTGACCTTAAAAACAGTTTGCTTGAAAGTCTCAAAAGGAATATTTTCTTTGTTAGTGGCAGGTTCAGGCCAATAATTTCACTGAAAATAACTACTAAAATTTAAGTGACATTAAAAAATGCCTCAAATCAGCAAAGAGTTAATAAGATAAAGAAGAATTTCTGGGTCAAAAGCCAGAAGATGGAAATATAGAGAGCTGAGTTTGACATTTGGGGCTGCATTTGATCAAAAGGCAACTTAAAGGCTAGCGAGGTGGCTCAGTGGTTAGATGCACTTCCCACACAAGCACAGGAGCCCAAGGGGCCCGAGACTGCCCAGGTTCAAGTCTCCAAACCCACATAAAATAACTGGACATGGCCATGTGTGCCTTTAGCCCAAGTACTGCAGGGGAGCAGGGACCCAAGAATCTTTAGAACTCTCATAAGCTCTGGAGTCAGTAAAAGGAGACTCTGGTTTGCAATAAGATCAGAGAGAAGAGCTATGGCGCAGACATTTCAATGCTCCACGTGGACCACTGCAGGTGAGTGACCCCCACTGCACGGCCTGCAAGGACATGTGTGTGCACGAGCGTGTGCATGCACGCACACACACATACACAAGCCATAAAAACAATAACAATAACAATAGTAAATAATGATAAGGCAAAAGGCAATTGACAGTCTGAGATTCATGGCTAAGAGAGTAGGTAGTAAGGAAGCACTCGGAGGCTGGGGATGAGTGACATTGGAGCCTCCACTCATCAACGCAGAACTTTCCAGACCTTTCGAGGCTTTGATCTGGGATATGGTAGAGCTGCCCCTGGAGAAAAGGGTGGAATTGAAATAAAATGGCTCTGCTATGAACCATGTTCTAAGCCATTTGGGTGATCAAGAATGTCTCAAGTCGGTCTGGAGAGATAGCTCAGCGGTTAAGGAGCTTGCCTGCAAAGTCTAATGACTAAGGTTCGATTCCCCAGTACCCATGTAAAGCCAGATGCACAAAGTGGTGCATGCATCTGAAGTTCATTTACAGTGGCTAGAGGCCCTAGGACACCCATTCTCTGTGTCTCTCTCTATTTGCAAATAAGTAAATTAAAATAAATTTTAAAAAAGTATCTCAAGTCAAGTGACTGGAGTTGGTGATAATGGATCAGATGGTGCTCCAGAATCTACCACAAGCAAATAAAATTAAACTTGAGGAAAATAACATTTTCTCAGGATTCTAAATATTTCTATAGACTGGACATGGTGGCTCACAACTTTAATCCCAGCAGCCTTGGCTACATAGTGAGTTTGAGGCCATTGTGGGCTACATGAGAACCGTGTGTGTTATTTTAAACAACAACAAAAATTATTTTCACAAATAAATTTGAAACATAACCCAAAGCACATAGTAAAACAAATGTAAACAACATAAGATTGGGTCCACGAAGGTGCTGACTCACCTGGAGATGAATCAGCATAAACAGGTAGCAGGAACATATCTAAGAGCGCACCAGACACAGGAATGATCAGAAGGAGACTAGACTAATTATATTTAATATTTTTCAAGAGCAGAAGAGGTAAGTTTGAAATTTTTGGCAGAGTGTTTGAAACCATACAAAGTGACACCCTGGATTTAAGTTATAACAAAAAACACTCTAGAATTAAAAAAAAAAAACTATAACAGCTTGGTTCAAATTCAGTGGGTCCACTAAATGGCAGACAAGATACAGTTGATTGTTCAGAAGAAAACGTGCAAAGGCAGAAATCACATTAGACATATAGAAGATGTAATTAGAAGGTTTCAACATATATATATATATATATATATATATATATATATATATATATATATATATATATATATATAATATATATATATGTTTTTCAAGGTAGGGTCCCCATCTAGCTGACCTGGAATTCACTATGTAGTCTCAGGCTGGCCTTGAACTCATGGTGATTCTCTCCTACCTCAACTGATGTCCATTTGGATAACACTGGAATTGAGTCTAAAGAGTCCTGAAGAGAAATGGTATTTGATAAGATCATCACTGAGTATTTTTCTAAAAGACATCACTCTTTAGACTTAAAAGCTCAAGAAATTCTAGTAAGGACAAATAAAAAGAAGGTAATAGTGAGACTATAGACAATTCTGCTTTTTTAGGTACCTGAGAGAAAAAAGGGAAGATTTCTTTTCAGATACCCAGGTTGGAGGTGTAGTTCAATAGCCCAACACTTTATTGGCAAGCGTGAGGCCCTGGGTTTGACCACAAAAACAAATTAAATAAAAAACATCACAACTAAACTGGTAGTTGAGCTACCAATAGTAATAATGGAAGGAGATAATAGTGTAATATTTTCAGTGTGCCGAAAGAAAGTTAACTCCAACATATACCAGTTATTCTTAGTAAAAATAATCTCCATACATGTGCACACATGTCAACATCATACACACACCAAACTTATTAATACACGTACTCTCATGCACCAGTGCCTTACATCACATGACTAAGACTGTCCAACTGTGTCAAGCCTGTCGCCCCATTTTTCCTGCTATTAAATCCTATTACCAGGGACAAGTTTTTTGGGTCTGACTTCCTTATTCTTTATTATATTTATATTTCTAGTTACTTTATTCATCACATGAGAATATAAGGAGACGATGGTGGGAGGGAAAAGAAGATGAATTTAAAGAGTCATCAGTGTGGTTTATTCCAAGTAAGTCTGACAGTTGTTTAAATCTAAAATGGCCAGTTTACATGTCAGACTGGTATTTCTACATCCTGTTTTTTTTTTTATCCCTATAACATATTATAATCGAGAGATGCCCAAACATATGTTTTCTGTTAGATGGATTGAGTTCCAGAAGTTTCTTCATATGTTGCTCTGTAATCCCCCAGGGTTTACAGAGGCTACAGAGGCTAGCAATCTTCATTTTTGTTATTGTATATGAAAACATGTCAGGCTGCCCAAGTCAGATGAGTCTTGTTTCTGGAGAGTGCTTTATTATTAAAATGTATGCTATCACCTTTTCCATGCACATTTTAATAAGAATTCTTCTGTCTTGTGGCTGGGAAATCCTATTCATTTCTTCTCTGGCCATTGGCTATGGTTCCATTTACTTATTGTGACCTCTCTTCTTCAATCCCATCCCATTCACCTTGGGGTCCCAGAGAAGAGTGGTTCAGAAAGTCCTAGTGTGTGTCCAGGCACACTAGCTACACAGCGACTCTAATGTGTTCTTGTTGGACTGATCCGTAAAGGAAATATTTGGAGTGGAAACGGTGAAAACATTGCTTCTACAATGTGAGCTAGAAAAAGCACTGTGTGGCTAGACTCTATCAATATTGCTCTAAATCTTAAACTGTTATGTCTCAAAAGTCATTTTGAAGTCAGGGCTTCCAGTGAATAATGGCTTGGAAAATAAAAATCTCTCTCTCCCGGGATCCGAAGCTCTGGTCCAGAGGATGGGGAAGGAGAGGCGCTGACCACAGAGAAGACTGAGCCAAGGATACAAGAGTCGTGTCCATTTCCTGGTATTGGGAGTCTCGGCCTCTAGGATGGACTGTGCCAATGACTTTCTTCTGTCTACCATGTTCCTTTCACTTCCCTGGACCCTCAGTCTCCCTCTCATCAGTAGGTGGGGGCAGGGAGTTGGCAGCTGGTGTTGTCCAGGCATGATTTGGGTGGCTCTCAGCAGAACATGCAACTGTATGGCATGGGGGTTGGGATAAGATTTCGGCATATCTTATTCCCATACATGTAGCTTCCTTATACTTCCTCATTGGCAGAGGTGAGGGTTAGGTTTTCTGGGTGAGTGGACATGCATAAGCACGTGTCCCAGGCCTGGGTTCAGGAAGGAGACACTCAAGTGTGTGGCCCTGATGGTAACCAGTGACACTGGGGAAGCAGGATGCTGAAATCACACCGTGCAGTTCATTCATTCATTCATTCATTCATCACAATTGTGTCAAGCTCTTCCTATGTGGCTCTCTGTACCTGGCTTTGTAGCCAAGTTGGAGGACAAAGCAGATGTGATCTCTGGCCACTAGGAGCTTCTGTCCTACAGGGAGGCAGACATCAGGTGCCAAGGCAAACAGTGACTCACGTCTACACTACAAGTCCACATGTCAGATACTCCAAAGAACTCTCTGGTCCCAGGTTCTGGAGGTTTCGGGGGTGCCCTGTAAACAGGGATCACTTTTTCCTCTTTCTACCTCTTTTTCTTATTTGGAAGTTATAAATTCTTTTCTCTTCTGTTAATAATTAATGTTGAACTTTTACCACATACACTTAACAAGGTTGAAAATTAATATCTTAGACTTTTGGTTTTCATGTTGAATTAAGTAAAAGCTGTAAAAACAAATGTTCATTTCTTAAATTGCATGTCAATATAATATTTAATTTTATAATATTTTAATTCTGGCCATGTGTGTGCGTGTGTGCCATGGACATATGAATGCAGATGCCCAGAGGCAAGAGGAGTGTCCTCCTCCATCACTGTCTACCTGTTTACTTGGGATGGCTACTCTCACTGAGCCTGAAGCCACTGTTTTAGGTCAAACTGGCTCACTAGTGAGCCCCGCAGATTCTCTGGTCTCCACTCCCTCTGGAACTGGAGTTATAAGCATGCAGGATCCTACCCAGGTATTTATGTGGCTGCTGGGGAATTGAATTCAGGCTGACTCAGACCCTCTCAGACCCTCACGCTTGTGAGCAGGTGTTCTTACTTGCTAAGCTGTCTCCCTAGCCCCAGTTCTGGTCTTTTTATTGCATAATTTTAGTATCACTATTATTCATTTAGGCCATTTAAAAAATATTTGGGGCCGGAGAGATGGCTCAGCAGTTAAGATGCTTGCCTGTAAAGCCTAATGATTGGAGTTCAATTCCCCAGTACCTATGCAAAGTCAGATGCACATAGTGGTGCATGCATCTGGAGTTCATTTGCAGCAGCTAGAGGTTCTGGTGCATCCATTCTCTCTCTTTCTTTGCTTGCAAATAAAAAAAAAATAAATAATTTAAAAAATTATCTTACTTTAACAATGATTTTGTTCAATGGTTCTCAGAGAGATGACCTCTTTGCCTTTGTTCGGATCTGGATTCTTTTGAAGCTTCTTTGGTGAAGTTACGGTGGCAGAGAAGTCTTTTGCTTTTATTTATCTAAACATGATTTTAATTTTTATCTTTTTATATCTTTATTTTCAAGGAGAGAGGGGTAGAGAGAGGGAAAGAGAGAGAGAGAAAGTATATGCCAGGGCCTCTTGGCACTGCAAATGATCTCTAGATGCATGTGACACTTCGTGCATCTGGCTTTTGGTCTACCGTCACATGAACAAGTTTCCATCAAACAAACTTGCTGTCACAGACAGTCTCACCAACAAACCTTCTTCCAACATGACAGACTGTGACTTCCATGACTATGAACCAAAAATAAGCCTTTCTGCTCTCAAGTATCAGGTATTTTGTCACAGTGAAGGAGACAAGTAATAAACACAGAGGCTTAACGTGTTATTCATATTTCTTTAAAGTCACATACATAGTAATTTTTTATGTGTGAATTTGGCCTCTGATTGTGAGACAGTGTTTGTTTGGTCTTTGTCTACGGGAACTCAAAGAATAAACCTGGGGTTGTTTCTACAGAGGAGATTCTCACGCTAGGGTCTCTGTTCAAAAAACATGGCTCCCTATTTGGATCTCAAAGACATGTTTAAAATAATGTCTTGAGCTGGAGAGATGGCTCAGTGGTTAAGGCACTTGCCTGCAGAGCCTAACAGCAAGGGGTTGTTTCCCAGCACCTACATAAAGCTAGATGTACAAAGTGGCCCATATATCTGGAGTTCATTTGCAGTGGCTAAAGGACTTGGTATGTCCTTTCTCTCTCTCTGTCTCTGCTTGCAAATAAATAAATGATTTTGTAAAAATTTAAATAATGCCTTGTCTTTGGAGATTTCTCTTGCTTCCTAGAGCCAAGCTATTTATAAAAGTATCACAAAATTAATTCCCCCAAGGCCTAGCTGTGGAGAGGGAGAGGACACCTCAATACTGCTGATGGCGCCCCATCTCTCACTTTCTTCCAGGGCCCTGGGCAACCCAGCTTCATTAAGCCTACACACTAGATCTCTGTGCTGCACTGTTGGGGTCAGTGCCAAACTATAATTATACACTGGTTATGTGTAAGTGGACACTGTAGCTGAAGAATGATCCTATCAAAGCCTCTCTTGTCAAGCATTTTTGCAATTTCTCTGTAAATGTCACAGAGAAGGACATAAAGTTTCCAAGGCATTGAGCTGGAAATAGCATGGTGGAACTGGGTTAATTTTGCATGTGTCTCTGTCTAGGGTAGATTTATCCTGTTTTGGGGACAAACCTTTTCACTCTAATGTGTTCTATGTTTGAGCTAACTATATAAGGTCAATATTGAGACTGGATTGGTAACTCCCTAGTCTAGGAAGAGAAGTCCTATTTATTTTAAGAATGAGTGTAGTGGATAAGATGTCTGTTGCTTAAAGATACTGCAATGAGGGCTGGGGATATAGCTCAGTGCTAGAATGCTTGATAAGGCAGAGAGAGAGAGAGAAAGAGAGAGAGAATGATAATTATTTAATCTCTTCCCAAATATATTAAATAGTATAAGGTTTTAGGGGTAGGCAAGATGGAGTAGATTGTTAAGTTATAACATGAGCATTAGTGGGAAAAGCAAATAAAAAATAAGACATGGGGCCAGGGAGATGGCTCAGTGGTTAAAAGCGCTTGCTTGCAAAGCCCACTGGCCCAGATTGGATTCCCCAGTTCCCATATAAAGCCAGATGCATGTGTGGTGCTTGTGTTTGGAGTTGTTTTGCAGTGGTAGGAGGCCCTGGTGTGCTCATACAAGCATGAGGACCTGGGTTTGATCCCCAGAGTCCATCTGAAAAATAACATGGGGCCACATGCCTGAAATCCCAGCACCTGGCAATAGAGACAGGCAGAACCCTAGGACTCGATGGTCAATTAATCTAGCCTACTTAGTGAGCTCCAGGCCAATGAGAGACCTTATCTCAAAAAGGTGGATAGCACCTAAGAGAACTGACACCCAAGTCTGTCCTTTGGCCTCCGAAAGCATGCCTATGCACACATGTGCACACACACATGCACACACACACACACACTCTCTCTTTCTCTCAGTCATACACACACAAATAAATAAAGACATAAAAGGGATGTAATTTTAATTATTTTATTTTATTGTGTGTCTGTGTCTGTGCATTCATGTATGTCCTGGTACATGTGTGTGCACGCACACGTGCGCGTGCACCCAAGGCAAGCACTTTATCAACTGCACCAGGATAATTGGAAAGACACCTTCAGGGTATTTCATGAATTGGCCTGACTCCACGAATCATAGGTTGTAACTCTTGGAAACACTGCTTTTAGAAGAGAGAGCTTCTTGCTTGCAGAGCGTCTCTTCCGTGGTCACACAGACACTGAGAGGTCACTGCAGTTACTATTCCAGCTCGTGGCAGACCATCATCTGTGCAATGCCGGCTTTGCAGGCTGTGAGCACTTGGGAGTTACAGGGTTATGACACTTCCAGCCTGATTTTAAAGGAAGGTGTTGGAGGCTAGGCAATGTGAGACAGGCAGGCAGCGGCCGAGAGCACAATGCACGGAACTGGGTGAAGTCTAAGCTACAGGGGAAGCTCAGGAAGGTCGGACATGCTAAGAATGTGGACCACATGTCAAAGAAGCTGCAGGTAGTGAGCAAATCCAGCGAAGAGAGGGGCCACCAGCATGGGCTGCAACTTGCAGGGCTGACCAAGCCTGGTGAACCTCACAGTAGGACGCCCTTGCGAAGGATGCCAGCTGCGGACCTGCAGGATTTAGTATCTGCCTTGGAGCTTGTAAAATAGATATTTTATTTATTTATTCATTCATTCATTTGCAAGCAGAGCAGAACACACACACATACACAGAGAGAGAGAGACAGAGACAGAGAGAGACAGAGAGAGAATGGCTGCACCAGGGCCTCCAGCCATTGCAAATGAACTCCAGCATGCACCACTCTGTGCATTGGGCTTTATGTGGGTACTGGGGAATTGAACCTGGGTCCTTGCTTAACTGCTGAGCCATCTTGCCATCAGCTCTGCCCTTGAATTTTGTCTTCACTTTGTTCCCTTTTCTAATGCCCACATTTCTCTTATGGGACATTGTACCTTAGAAGTATGTAACTTGTTTTTTATTGTTCAGGGACTCACAGCTAAGAGTCTGCCTTGAGTCTCAGAGGGGACTTTGGACTGGAATGTTTGAATAATGTTGAAGCTGTCAAGACTTTGGGGACTTTGGAGATGAGATGGCCATGAGTCTTTGGATAAGTGTTAGGGTTATGAGCTGTCCCCCCAGGCTCGTGGTTGACGTCTTGGTCTCTAGCCTTCTCCTGTGGACTGAAGACAAGAAGAAATCCTCCAGGCCTTCGGTGCCAGATTGGAACTTCTGAGGCACCCGGCCTTGGGCACTGAACAGCTACAGGGTTCAAAGATTCCCCAGTGTGCAGACGGTTGTTGGACTAAGCAGCCCGTATTGTACAAGTCAATGTAATAAATCCCCTTTGTAATAAATATTCATTCTATCAGTTCTGTTCCTCTACAGAACCCTGACTAATACCAGACCCTGGGGAGACTCAGCAACGAGAGCATTAGCCCAGGATGCAGGAGTACCACTGGAAAAATCTAAGTGGGGACTTAGGACCTCAGAGTGCCTTTTGTTTCTCGCCCTACATAAGCAAACAATTCCATTTCCCTTGTTTTGGGAGGGTGAGAGGTTCACCTTTGGAGCACATCGAGCTAGTCAGGTTCTGAATTTGAAGGCATCAAGTGGAGTTGAGAGGAGTGGGTAGAGAATCACACTTTAACAAAGGATAAAGTACAAGTCAACATCCTAAGTCGTAACCCTCCAACTCCCTCCAGCTTCCAGAACTCAAAGCCAGACTTTCATACCCGAGGCAAGAGATTGGAGCATTTATCTATGAAGACACTGGCTTCTGGTGAAATATTTTAAATGCTGGCTTCAGGGGGTCCAATAAAACAGCCAGACATTTCATATTAATATGCCCTGCTCTTATTGTAGTGACCCCATCTTTCTTTCAGAGTCTCATCCATAAGTAGGAACAGACAGCCAGAGACAAACCCACATTTATGCAAAGCTTTTGGGGGACAGAGATTTGAACAGAAAGAAAGAAAAGTGGAGGAGACAACATGCTTAGAGAAAAATAAATGTAATGAGTGACTTCTGGGAAGTAAGAAAAGATACTGGAACATACAGAACAAGTGTAGGACGACAATTCAACAGAATGAGAAAATGAATTCAGACTCTGGAAACATATGGTGATAGTTAATCTAGACCGTCAACTTGGCAGGATTTAGAACTACCATGCAAACAAATCCCTGGGCTTGTCTGTGAGGGATTATGTGCATTAGGCAGCTGAGATGGGAAGACCTGCTCTAAATGTTGGTGGTGCCACTCCATGGGCTGGTTGTCCTGGGCTGAATGAACAGGAGAAAGCAAGCCAGGCACCAGCATTTATCTCCCTCTGCTTCCTGACTCTGGACACAAGACGACTAACTGCCTCATACTCTCCACCCCCCCACCAAGATGGATTATATCCCCTCAGACTGTAAACTGAGAAAAACCTTTCCTTTCTTAAATAGCTTTGTTGGGCACTTTGTCATGGCTGCCTAAGTATAGAGCTGTTTAATCTTCCAACTTGACTTCTCTGACTTGTTTTGATCTCCTCTTAAAAATTTTAAAATATTTTATTTATTCATGAGAGAGAGAGAGAGAGAGAGAGAGAGAGAGAGAGAGAGAGAGAGAGAGAGAGAGAGAATGTGCATGGGTACACCAGGGTCTTTTGCCACAGTGAGTGAACTCCAGATGCATGTACCACTTTGTGCATCTGCTTTTATGTGGGTGCTGGAGAATTGAATCTGAGTCAGCAGGCTTTTCATGCAAGCACTTTTAACCACTGAGCCATCTCTCCAGCCCCCTTTTAGAAAATCTTACAGTCATTATGTAGTGAATCAGCATTGAGTCAGAGCTGGACTTAGGAATGAGTTTCCTTAACAGTGAAACAGACCTACAATGTAAGGCCAGAGGGAGGAGGATAGAGCACCAGGTCTTACTGGGTAGGGAGCTGTCAGTGTCTTCCTTCTAGTCTGTGAAGTACATAAATCTGGGAACATGGGCTCTGTGTGATGGAGAACCTGGTACCCATTTTGAGGCTGAAACCCTTGGAGGAATTCAAGATGCCCCTGGATGGACTGGTAGCATGATTTGAGATGAACATTGCCCAAGGATTAAGGTCTAAGGTGAGGGTAGGTTCTCTTCTCTTTCCCTGCCCTAAAGACCCTTCCCGTTGGCCATCAGTCAGCTTTGGATTCCACATTCCATAAATGAAATTGACTTCACTAAGACCTAATTCAAAGCATTAGTCATGATTTCCTTTGGGGATAGGTGAAGTAATCTACTTTTTGGGAAAAAAATGCCACTATGAACTGTGTTAACTTCTACCACGAACATGAAATGTTCAGTCTGGATCTTCTGAATTTTCCTCTTTGGGGCAAGAAAAGGAAGAGTTAAAAGCTATAAAATTCCATTTGTATCATTTACATTCTCATTGCTGCAAACAAATAACTGATCCAGGCAATTTATAGGAGGGAAGGGTTTAATTTGGCTTTCAGTCTTAAGGGGAGGAGTCATGATGGGAGAGGCAAGGCAGGAGTGGGTACCTGCTCAGCACACTGATCACCTTGGCCGGCGGGAAGAAGAAAGAGCAGCACCGGGGCTGGGTGCTAACACCTCACCTTGTCATTGACTTTGGCTGGAGAAGGGGAGTGGAACTGACACACACAGTTTCTGAGTTGAAGCCGCAAGAATCAATGCCGTGGTCTTCATGGTTGTCCTTCCTTCTGGCTGGACAATCGGCAAAGAGAGATGCTCTGTCAGCTTAGGTCATGGAGGGACAATGGTCAACGGAGTCCCATGCTGCTCTGTGTTGGACCTGAAACCTGAACAAAAGATTCAAAATTAAGGCATGAAGGTTTGGGGAACTTTTGTGACTGTAAGGACGTAGCCCGTCCTGACTGGCTCAGCGTGTTTCCCTCCTCTCACAGGGTAACAGATGGCTGTCTGCAAAGCCAAAGAACTAACTTGTTTGCTTCTTTTGTAGAAGATCAACTTTTTTCTTTGTTAGACTCAGATATTTTCTTTAGAAGAACTAGTCTCATTAACAGATGATGCTTCTGCATCCTGTGGAATGATACGACTCTGTGTCATCTTTTCCCGAATCTAAGAAAGGCTCTGAGAAAGTTACTGTTCCCAGAGACGAATTTCTGATAGTGAATATGAGGGATCTTGGGGAAAGGAAATAATCTGTGCCTAGATCACAACTTTATTAATTTCCCATAAATTTTTATCATCATCCCAGATCACGGGAGGAAGGAGGAGGCACAAATATTTGCATAGGTAGTTAAGAAACACAGGCTGTGGGCTAATGAGCTGCGATGTGTCTCTGGACTTGGACACATTCTTGGCTTCCGTTGTCATGGCGCCCCTCCAGGGTTCAGCTCCCAGAGGATCAGCTTTCCCTGGATGCCAGATGCTTCAGCTCAAGTCCAGGGCCACAGGGAGGAGCCCCCAGGGCTTCCTGTGCTGGGTTTTAGCCACCTTCTCATTAGGAGAGAGTGGACTGCTGCTGAATCCATAGCAGAATTGAGCCTCCTCCTCCTCCCCCTCTTCTTCCTCCTCCTCCTCCTCTTCTTCCTCTTCCTCTTTTTCTTCTTTGTTTTTGGGAAAACTGGGTAAGGTCTCTTCTTTGGGTAAAGTTTTAAACTTCCAGGGCCACAATTCATGCCCTGAGCTTTCTGACATGTTTCACGGTAGAATCCTGCCCCAGGGTTAATGCTGAGATTGTTACTCCATCACCGATACAGTCAAAATGATGTCACAAGAAAATGTCACTATTCTGAGCACTCCTGGTGTTGAGGAACTTTATTCGATGACTGCTTCCCACAGCTTGGTTCTTTCCAATACCATTTGGATGTGTTAATTCCCATTATCACTGCCATAGTCAAGATTCCAGACTCATTAAACCCAGACTATTCCTCTCAGCTTTCTGGTCAGCTTCCTGCCAGTATGGGCTCTTTCAGCTTCTTTCTCTGGGGGCTGATATGAACTGTACTAAATAGACTATCTCTGATGGCAATTTTATATAACTAACTAGCCTAACTGGCTAGTTAATGAACAACTAAGTAGTTTAGGAAGATTAGATATCTGTGATGGTTAGGTTTTGTTGTCAACTTGATCTTTTTAATTATCTTGGGTGGGTCTCTGAGGATGTTTACAGGAAGGCAGCCTTTCAGTAGGGTCAGAATATAAGGAAGCTCAGGAGAGCTAGAAGTAAACATCCTTTTCTATGTGGGCAGTGCAGGAAGAAAATTCCAGAGACTCAGGAAGCCATTAAGTCTGGGAAAGGGTTGCAAGACCCCACCCTGGGGCTATACAAAGGAGAGGAAATTCTCTTTGTCCCTCCTGCCTGTTCCCTGTTCTGTGTGTGTGGCATAGGTGATGGGTTTTTCTCTCTGCTCAGACCTGTGAAAGAGGGCCAGCCTCTTTTGCTGTTACGGAACTTCCCCTCAATCTATAGTTTCAATAAATCATTTCCTCCCCCAAATTGTGCCTGGTTTGAAGATTCATCCCAGCGGCGTGTGGCTGACTATGACAATATCCAAAGGATAATAATGGAAAATGGAAAGGTCCCAAGATTTACTGGAACCTGGAGATTTTGAAGCCACCAGAATTCTCTCTTCACGCTTCCTGCTCACTCTGTTATGCTATGTAATATGGCTTTGGTTGCCACAGAAACCACAGTGGCAGTATTAGTTTTTTCACATCACTGTGACCACAACACCTGACATAAACTCATAGGAGGAAGGGTGTTAGAGGGTTCAGTCCATCAGGATGGGGGAGACATGGTGGCAAGAGAATGAGGAGACTTCTCCCATGATGGTAGACCAAGCTAGACACAGGATGAGAACCAGGCTGGGCTATACTCTTCAAAGGCATGCCGCTGACACCCTACTTCTGCCAACCAGACTTCATCTTCTAAAGGCTCCCCAGCTTCCTAAACTGGTCAGCCTGTGGGGGACACTTGAGATTCAGACCATAACAGTGGCCATTTGGAAAGTGAATACTACAGTAGAGATTGGGCATGAAAACCATCACTTCTTGTGGGAACCGTGTAGCTGGGTAGGAAAGAACAATGCAAGTGCTTGTCTGACAGTTGGTTCCATGGCCCACGGCAGGAGAACAATCTCCTTCTGGCACCACAGTCTTCTACATTGGCCACAGGCTAGTCAGCAGTTGTCTGAACCCATTTTGTGTGATAACAATATCACACTGAGTAACTTATGTGAAGCAGAAATTTATGACTGGGAATTCCAAGGTCAAGGCACTAACATCTGGTGAGAACCTTCTTGGTGCATGATCCCATGTTGGAAGAATGGAACTGAGAGAAGAGGGGAGAGGGAAGAGAAGAGGGAAGAGGAGAAAGAGGGGGAGATAGAGAACTAAATTTTCTTTCATAACAAAACGACCTCCACAATAACAACATTGGTTCTTTAAAAAAATATTTTATTTATTAATTTGCAAGGAGAGAGAGAGAAATGGGTGTGCCAGGGTCTCCTGGCCCTGGAAACTAACTCCAGATGCATGCGCTACCTCATGCATCTGGCTTTTTATTGGGTACTGGAGAGTCAAACCCAGGTTGTTAGGCTTTGCAGGCCAGTGCCTTAACTGCTGAAGCCATCTCTCCAGCCCCAGCATTAATTCTTTCATGAGAGCTGAGCCTTCATGGCCTTATCACCTTTCACTGGGGCCTCCATCTCCCAACACTGTTGCATTGTGGATTATGTTATTAACTTCTGACTTGTAGAGAACACATTCAGACCACAGCAACAGCTCCCACACTACCTGACCAACTCAGTTTCTATAGACTTGGAATGTCTCTACCATCTTGAAATGTGATGGGTCAGGCAAGTTCCATAGACACCCTCCCCTTGAGTGGAAGGTGTCTAGCTAGAACTAAAACCTAGGCACAAAAACCGATTGGTCAGGTATAGACCAATCAGCTGTCTCTCTGACTTACCTGGGGGAACTTAAAAAACTTCCCTAGGACAAAGGCCCTCTCTTCTTCCACATGGTGTCCTAGAAGAAGGACTTCTGACTCTCTAGGGACCAGTAAGGTCTCCCCAGCCCCCATCACAGCCTAATGGCTGTGGTGAGGGGCTGGATTTCTCTTCCACTTGAATCTTTCCTTCTCATCTTTCACTTTTCTGCTTGTTTAGCTGAACAGCATAAATTCTGTTGAAACTCTCCACGTTTTCTCCCCACACTGGTGGCTGGATGTGGTGGTTGGGCTGTTTCCCCTGTCTCTTCCCCAAATCCTCCGAACTGACTCTAATCTAGAATAAACGTGTGTGATAAGAAAATGCTTTCTGTTGAATTGTCTAATTCTTTGGCATTTTGAGACACCAACTCAGGGGAAAGTGCAGGGGTGAGGCCCTGGGTGTTCACCTGCTGTGCCCAGCTCCCATTATAGAAATATCCCTAGTATTTGGGGAGTAATGTCCCTTTTTTCCTATAAAACACAACTTCTGTATGAATATTGTTAACCAATCCCATGATATCCAGAAATTCTACCAATTCTTGCTTTTTGTACATTTGCACAATTGACCTAACATGCATATGTAAAAATAAATGTCAGCTGCAGCCTTGCTCTTCCTGGAGGTCTTAAAAGTGATCAGAGCCTCATCTATGGTTTTGGAATCCCACAAAGTATCTATGAGCTAGTGGGTCTCCCCTGTGCTTTCAGCATGGAGGCCGGGAGGAACTCAGAGGAAAAGTTTCGACCCTCCTTCAGTTCTGTAGCTCCACCATCGAGCCTCACTGTCAGGCCTGCTGCTTCCCTGTTTGCCACCCCAGCCATGGTAGTCATTCATAGAGGTAATTTCTAATCAAATGCCAATGCCTAGTCCAGTGTGCTTGTGGCCTGGGAGTGGAAGTGATCTTCTGTCTTGTATAGAAACCCCAATGCTTACATGGAAAAGGCTGGGGTGTGGACTCCTCCCATACAGAGGCCAGGCGCCCAGGCTGACCATAAATGGAGCCTGGACATGAGCGTTAGCTTCTCTTTTCATCCCTTCCTCCTTCCCTTCTCTCTTCCTCCCTCCCTTCTTCCCTCCCTTCCTCCCTCTCTTCTTTCCTCCCTTCCTTTCTTATTCAGAGAACTATGAGGGATACTCTTAAACAAGATACAGGGTTTGTACCATGAGGATTGAATTTGAGTCTACTACTAACCTTTGAGGGGAGGCTATGGTGACTGACAGGTGAGGAGGCCAGGGATGTGCACTCAGGAGAGTGTCTCTGGGATGGACACACAGATTGAGTGGATGAACTAAACCACAGAACCAGCTCCTCAGAAGAACTCCAGTGTAAGCCCAGAAAACTCTAGAAAGGAAGAGGGTCAGAACTGAGCAGATATAAGGAGTCCATGAGAAGAGACAGCTTGGCTCAGGAAGCTTTGTTTTGGATAGCACAGGTGGCCCTGTAAGAACACCCAGTTGAATGAGGCCAAGGTTTCCCCACACAAAGACTCTCCAGATTCCCAATCAAGGGCAAAGGAGGAAAAAGAACAGGAACCAGGGCCAGGCCATAAGAAGACCTCCAGAGGAGAGCCTGCTAGATGTTTCTGCTAAGTGGGAGCCATGCGGTGGGTACAGCATGGCTCTCCATGCCCACCACAGTGCCTGACGCAGAGGACATGCCTAACACACACTTTCGGAGTGAACACACACACGGGCTCCATGGATCACTAGTCTAAGAAGCATCATTTAAAGGTGATGTTGTCACATGTAATTTGGGGAAAGCTCCAATAATGTGTTTCTCTTCCGGAAATTCTCAGATCACACTCACAAGGCTAAAGCGCTGAGGCACCCTGAAGGACAGAAACTTGTTTAACTATCCTTTATCTTGCTTGGCCCTATGGGTTTGGTCAGATGCCTCCTGATGCCAACTCACCCTGGTCACTCTTACTCCCATATCACCCACCAACACTGGAAGAGCACAGCTTCGTGGAAGGGGCAGAGGGCACCTTGAAGGGGCTGAAATATACATCAGGACACACCGTGTCCTGAGACCATGGGTCTGCAGAGGACGGACACTAACTGGGAGGGTAGGGCGAACTCACAGATGTGTGTGCGTGTGTGTGTGTGTGTGTGTGTGTGTGTGTGTGTGTATTGTAGTCAGTTCCTTGTCGCTGGGACAAACATCAACTAGATCCAGCCTCAGCACATGCATCAGCGCACACACATGTATACACCACATTCACACAGGCCACAGAACATACTCTACACACAGAAACACACAGAGTGGTTGGTCCACACAACAGCCATGACAACAGCAGCTTCACTTCATTTGACCTTCAGAGATCCAGCATAGGACAGATGAACAGAAACAGCACATTATGTAACTTGTTAATCTAAATCTTCCTTCTTTGCATCACTTCTGAATGTTTCTGGTGTGTGTGCACAAATGTGTGTGAATGTGCGTGTATACATGAGGAGGCCAGGGATGGATGCAGGGTGCTCTTAGTTGATCTATATCTTCTTAAAACTATTTTATTTATTTTAAAGCAATATTTTATTTATTTATTTGAGAGAGAGACAGAGAGAGAGAGAGAGAGAGAACAGACAGAGAGTATGTGGGTATTGGCATACAAGGGCCTCCAGCCACTGCAAATGAATTCCAGATGCACATGCCACTTTGTGCATCTGGCTTTCTGTGGGTACTGGGAAATAGAACCTGGGTCATCAGGCTTTGCAAGCAAACTTCTTTAACTGCTTAGCCATCTCACCAGCCTCCTGTATCTTTTAAAAACATTTATTTATGTGTGAGAGAGAGAGAGAGACAGAGAGAGAATGGGCATGCCAGGGACTCCTGCCACTACAAATGAACTCCAGACATATGTGCCATTTTTAGGGAATTTAACCCAGGCAGGCCATCAGCCTTTGCAAGTACTTTTAAGCACTGAACCATCTCATCAGCCCTGTGTATTTTACCTTTTGAGAAGAGCCCCTCACTGATCCTATCCGTTAGTAATTTGGTTAGACTATGTAGCCAGATCCTCCTGTCTCCGCCTCCGCAGCAATGGGATTACAGGCACAGGCATTTTATGTGGGTTCTGGGGATCCAAACAGCAAGTGCTTTACCCACTGAACCATCACCCCAGCCCAGAACCTCTCATTTTTAACTTAAAAACATTGCTTGTCCATCACTGCACTATGTGTGGGAACTTAAAAGAAGTCCTGTAGCCGACAGACCACTCCGAGGAGTTGGGGATGTGACAATCCCTGATTGGATTGTCCTGTGTGCCCATACTTTGATGCCATGGAAGGTTCCAGAGGACAACTTGGACCTGGAGACCTGCACATCACAGACATGCTCACTGCCCTGCTTGGGCTGGAGGCCCACACATGGCATTTCTCTTCCCAAAGCCATGAAGCGATGAGGGAGTTTGTTGTGTTATATATGTGATCTAGTGGCACTACAGAAAACCAGGTTCACACCCACCATTAAAGTTCCATCTCCCCAACCTGTGTGGGGTCAGGGTTCCAAAGACCCACTTCAAGACACTGACGGATCCTTGAAAACGTTTCAGAGAATAACTCAATTAAGAACAGCACAGAGCGGCTTCAAGCCCTGTTTTCTGTAAGCGTGCCTCTCTCCTAAAGTGTTTCCAAAGCATGTCTCCCTTGCTCAAGGCAGCTTTTATTCTTGGCACTTCATCCGGGGCCCCATGACTTTGTTGTCTGTTTCCCCATCCTTGCAGATCATAGCATCCTGGCGGCTCACACAGGGTCTCATCTGTGTGACCGAGGAGCCTGCCAGCTCCCTCAATCACTGCTCAAGGGAGCCCATGCCAAGCAGAGCAGGTGGGCCCCGGAGAAAGCCCTTCTCAAATCAGAGCACACTTTAGTAAGCAGACTGAAGGGACTTTTCCCTCCAAGCCCTTCAGACTTTACCTATTGCTATAATCCACTACTGGATATGCTGTGGGTAAGGAGACGCATGAATGAGTTCACCTGTTGCTTTAAAGGGACAATAAAAATGTCTAACTTCTCTCTGTGTCTGGAAAACTCAGCTGGACACAGAAAATTCCATTTTATTTTTTGAAGTAGGATCTCATTCTAGCCCAGGCTGACCTGGAATTTACTATGTAGTCTCAGGCTGGCCTGAAACTCTTGGTGATTCTTCTGCCTCTGCCTCCTGAGTGCTGGGATTAAAAGCGTGTGCCATCATAACCTGGCAGAAAATTCTTATAACAGTGTTCACATAAATAATATCAGCTGTCATAGTTTGATCCAGGTGTCCCCCACAAACAAATGAATCCTCAGCTGATGGCAATTTGGGAATTAGAACCTCACTAGAGCTGTGTTGTTGGGGGTGGGCTTATGGGGGTTATAAGCCAGCTTCCCCTTGCCAGTGTTTGGCACACCTTCCTGCCGCTGTTTCCAGTGCTGTGGTGGAGGCGATGTCCACCCCTCTGCTCATGCCATCATTTTCCCTGCCAGGATGGAGTCTCCCCTCAAGTCCATAAGCCAAATAAACCCATTCTTCAACAAGCTGCTTTTACTTGAGTTCTTTCTGCGCAGCAACAGAGAAAGCTGACTACAAGACCAGCCTTCTCTCCATTCATCCATTTCTCCCTTCCTTCCTTCCTTCCTTCCTTCCTTCCTTCCTTCCTTCCTTCCTTCCTTCCTTCCTTCCTTCCTTCCTTCCTTCCTTCCTCCCTACTTATCTCTGTCTCCTTCTCTATCTTCCTTACTTCCATTTTGTGCTTTTTGTCTTTCCTTCCCTTCCACCCTCCCTTTTCTAAGTAGCCACCATACACGAGGTATCGATCTACATTAGACTGACACAAAATAAATAAATAGTCATTGCTTCAAATGTCATGCAGTTTTCTCAAATGTTTTTAGAAGGAAACCCGAGAACTATGAACAATATTCTCATCGATATGTTATGATCCAAAAAATGTCCCAGAATGTCTAGGAATACCTCCTTGACTGGCAGAACCTTTTCTGTACAGTCCTCCACTCAAGGTGTAGGCCTAGAAAGACACAGGGTGCCTGGGTTAGGAGCACAGGACTTAATTACTTCAAGCAGGGCAGGTGCCCAAGGATCCACCCAGGTGTCGGATGCTGCTTGGCTGGAACTTGGGAGAGGCATCCCTGAGCTTGGAGGGCCTCATCTTTTGTGGTTGTTAGCGTCCCAGCCCTTCCTCCAACAGGGCAAGCTTTCGGGCTGCTGCTATGGGTAGAGAGCTACCTTGGCACTCAGGCCTCATATAACTCTCTAGGTCCCATTAAACTTGACAGTAGCCAGAAGATCTAAAGTGAGACTCACGTGGACTTCCCTTCCAGGTCCAGGATGGAGACATCCCTCCAGACATCCTTTCCCACACACCTATGCCCCCTTTCTCTCCACATCCTACTCTGCCAGGGAATCTTGGCAAGGCTGGGGTCCCGGCACCAGGTTTAGACCCTCTTATCTAAAGCTGCACTTGGAGAACTATGGCCCTCATGTTGTACTGAGCTTGTAGTCTCTTTTTTTCTTTTTGATATAACCTTAAAACCAAAGGTGATTAAAAAAAACCCCACAAACTTTCAAGGTTGTAGCTGGGTGTGGCTGTGCAAGCCCAGTGCTGAGGAGGTGGGAGACAGGAGACTTGCTGGGGCTTCCTGGTCAGCCAGTCTAACAGAGAAAGAAGCTCCAGGTTCTGTGAGAGACTCTATCTCAGGGAAAGAGGTGGGCTAATGACAGAGGAGGACACCTGATGTCGTTCTCTGACCTCCCTCTGCAGGCGTGTGCATAGGGTACTTGGATCTGCACACACACATGCATGCACCATACATAGCACACACACACACAAACACACACTCTCACACGTGCATGCACACACGCACACACGCACACACATGTACGCATGCACATGCACACACACGCATGCATGCAAATGCACGTGAGCAAGTGCACACACACGCACACATGCATGCGCACGTGCACACACACATGCCAAAATAGCAAAATGAATGAATGAATGAATAAATAAAAACAAAGGTTATAAAACAACAAAGAACCAAAAAGCAGAACCCAGAGGAAGTCCATACCTGCCACAATGTTTACTTTCTCCTTTTATAGGAGAAGTTGCTGACTCCTGCTTTGCTGGAAAGGCAACCTCATAAAACCCATCAGGGCCACACCTTTGCAGGGGAGGGGAGGGTGCTGGAGGAGGACCTGGAACACTCCATCTTCCCAGGCTCCTCCCTGACAGGAAGCAGACAGATTCTAGAAGATTCACAGATCTTAGGTCATCACGTGGTATTCCCTCACCATATAAAAATCTATCTCCATGCGAATTAAATTAGCAAAAGCAAGCAAGAGAATGAGAATTGTGGTTCCAATGATGCGATTTTAAACACACGAGGGGCCTCGCTCGCAGCTCAGTGCAGCCACGGCATCAATTAGGTTACTGATGATGTTCTCAGATTTGGGGAATGAATGTCCGAGCGCCAGGAAAATCGTGCTACAGTGTCTGTGTATGCGAAGGGCTGGCTGGACAGCCCCTCACAGATGTCCTTCGTGTCCTCAAGCATCTGAGCTGGGCAGGATCTTCTCTCCGGGTCATTGTGGTCACAGATTCTTGCAACATCTATCTGATTTTTTAAAAAGTTACTTACATAAAAGTGTTTTGCTTAAATATAAAAGGTTTTTTTTTTGCTTAAATATTTCCTATATGCTTGAAACATGTTTTCAAAAATAGTGGAAAATAAGGTGTGGTGCTCATGCTTTTAATCCCAGCTCTTGGGAGGCTGAGGTAGAAGGATCACTGTGAGTTCAAGACCAGCTTGGGACTACAGAGTGAGTTCCAGGTCAGCTTGGGCTAGAGCGAGAACCAGCCCCCAAAATATTGGAAAATAGGGCTGGAGAGATGGCTTAGAGGCTGAAGGAGATTGCTTACAAGTCTGATGGTCCAGGTTCAAATCCCCAGTACCCATGTAAAGCCAGATGCACAAGGTGGCGCATTCATCCGGAGTTCCTTTGCAGTGGCAAGAGGGCCCGACATGCCCATTATCTTTCTTTCTCTCTCCTTAAAAATAATAATAGATAAACTTAAAAAATATTAGCAAATATCCTTTAAAATGGCTCTGAGATACTTTCTTCTTTTAGGCTTTTTCTGAGGCTGACTTCAACCTCTAACCTTAGCCCTGAAACGTGGACAGCAGTTCAGTGATGTGTTTATCCTGACATTCTCTGATTTTGATGAAATTAAGTATCTGACTAAAAGATGTAAACATGTCAATTATGGCTCAGTACACTGAAGCAAAATGGCCGTGCTAAATCAGAACATATTAGAAATAACTATTTTTTTAATGAGGGAAGGAGACACAGTGTCATGATAGCCTAGGCTGGCCTGGAATTCCCCATCCTCCTGCCTCCGTCTCCAGTGCTGGGCTTATGAGTGTGCACCTCCAGTGCCCAGCCTAGAAATAGATCTTGGTGGGGTGTGGCATTTGAACATTACTTCAGAGGATGGGATGATTCTGAACACTTGTAATATGCCTCCAAGTCCTCACAAGGCGAAGAGTGTAACCGGCCCTGTCCTGAGTAATTGTTATGGGAAACTGAGTCACACAGAGGCACACCAGAAGCAGAGTGGAGAATTAGAAAACCATATTCATGTTGACATGGACTCAGGGGAATAAGTTCCAAAGCCTGAGTACTGAGCTCTGATAGCTCAGGGGTTTTATAGACAAATAGAACAGGCAGACTGACATCATCTTGAATTCTTAAGACTATTTGTGGGTTACAGGTTTTTAAGGTTACATGATTTTGGGGCATCAGCTGGGCATGGTTTCTTCATTCACTTTCTTCTACCACAGTATATGGAGTGATTTTCTATTCCACACCTCCTCTGGGAGCTGCTACTGGGAGCTCTGTTGGGTGGAAAGGAAACTGAGGCAGGGGCATGAATCAAAGCCCTGTGGTTTCTTTCTCCTTTGTTGCTTTTTATTTTTGCTCTTTTCAGATAGTTTCTAATCTTACCATACATCCCAGACAAGCCTCAGACTCACTCTGTAGACCAGGTTGGTCTTGAACTTGCAACCCTCTTACCTCGGCCTCCTGTGCTGGGATGATAGGCATGTACCTCCTGTCTGGCAAGAGCTTGTATGCGTTCTTGGCTGACTCCTCACATCCTGGGACTCCCAGTTACACACTAGAATGATATGAGAAGTATGGGAAAGGATTGCATAGTCTGGGGCTCCTCCTACTTACATATCAAACTGGAGTTGGGCTCCAGGCTCAGAAAATAATAAGACAGTTTTTCATCTACATAACTGGCTGGTGGGGCTTTGAGAAGTTACACAGGATTGTCTCTTTTTTGTTAAAATATATATTTTTTATTTACTTGCAAGGAGAGAGAGAGAGAGAGAGAGAGAGAGAGAGAGAGAGAGAGAGAGAGAGAGAGAGAGAGAGACCAGGGTTTCGTGCCACTGCAAACAAACTCCAAAGGCATGCACTACTTTGTGCATCTGGCTTTAGGTGGTGCCGGGGAATTGAACCCATGCTGTCAGGCTTTGCAAGCAAGCACCTTAACTGCTGAGCCATTTCTCCAGCCCAAGATTGTCTCTTGCATGTCAGGACTTCTAGTCCTCCTGGCCTTTACCCCCTAACTGTGGTAGCACCTTTTTTTATGAGCGCCAAATCAAAAGAAAAGGTCCCTAACTCCTTAGGAGAGGTGTTCTCCACCGAGAGCAGAACCGTTGGTTAGACTTTTGAAGGAGAAGTGTAAGAGACAGCTCTCTGGAGTAATTGGCATGGATATGACAAGAAGCCAATGTCTGGGTTCCTGATGTGTGTGCTGTGTCTTGGATGTGACGCGTCCTCACAAAAGACTCACATGTTAGCTTCCCCCAGGTGGTGGTGCTTGCGAGGTGATTGGATCGTGAGGGCTCTGACCTAACCGATGGGTGGATTACTGATTGGCAGTAGAGACTGTGGAAGACCCCCCCTCCCAGCAAGACACAGCCTGAAGCCACTGTTCACGCCACAGGGAGTAATTTAGAGCAGGGCCCAGCTTGATTGCAACACTGATTTATAACCATTTCATGGAATGAGTTTTTGACTTTAGGACTGTGGAACAGCGACACCACATTCTATAGAAACTGCTGGCAATGGGGAACTTTGATCTTTCCCTAGACTGTGGTCTGATCCCCTCTCAAGATGCCAGAAACAACAGTCAGCCATAGAGTGCTGAGTGACTTTTCCTGGGAGGTGTGTCCAAAACATCTATTGATTCCAGGTAGGGATCCAAGATTAAAGAAATGATTCCACCAAGTTTAGCCTAGTGGACCAGTGAGTTTCTTGGGGTTAATTACAGGAGTTTGGATGAGGGTTTAGTTACTCAAAGGCCATTACCGAGAAGCCCACCTCCGAAGGGGGGATGACTCATGAAAACAGTTCCTGGAGCTCCTTACACAGTTTGCAGGCAGCTCCTTTCTCCAGATATTGTTTCCTTAGTAAACTTTATTGCTTAAAGATATATGTTTATTTATTTATTTGCAAGGAGAGAGAGAGAATGAATATGGGTGCACTAGGGACTTTAATCACTGCAAACGAACTCCAAACACATGCGCCACTTTGTACATCTGGCTTTACATGGATACTGGGGAATTGAACCTGGGTTGTTAGGCTTTGCAGGCAAGCTCCTTAACTGCTGAACCATTTCTCCAGGGCCTTTTTTGCTTATAGCATCTCAGGGAGGGACTTTGTGTATCTTGTAAGTTTTAGAAGCTTCCTGAACCTTCCTCCAGAAAGGAATATTTCAATTCGAAGGAAATGGCCACATAACAAATGTGGGTGGGCAGAACCTGAGAGTCTGCATTCAATGTAGTGGTGTTGCTAGCATTTCTGGGTATTATGATTCATGTTTTCACATATTCCATCGTGTCCACAAGACCCATCTGTGCGTCACAACGATGCTTCATAATAAAGCAGGTGTTGTAGTGAATTTTATCCGACTGTAGGCTAAGGTAAGTGTTGTGAGCTTGGTTATGGTGGAGCAGGCTGATTCTTAGTAAGTTAGGTGTTCAATGTAGTTTTGACTTAAATCATGTCTATGCTATTTTAAATTTATTTTGTGTGTGTGTGTGTACACGCATACTCGTGAGTGCACCAGGGTCTCTTGCAACTGCAAATGAACACCCAATGCTTGTGTTGTTTTTTGTATCCAGCTTACGTGGATGCAAATACGGGAATTGAACCCAGGTTGGCAGGCTTTGCAAGCAAATGCTTTAACCATGGAGCCATCCTCCCACTCTGACATTTCTAATTAACTGGGTTTATTAGGACACCACCCCGTTGGAAGTAAAGGAACATCTTTTAGGCACACATTCCTTTGAAAATCTGTGAGCACCCAGCAAACAATGCACGCATATTTCTATATGCACAAAAGTGTTAGAGCAATTTAAGAGGGATCTCAGACCACCAAATTCTGTGTAAGCATCTTCTGAGTGTCTCTGGAGCTCAAGTGAAATCCCTGGACACTGTTCATTACGATGTTGCTTTTACATGTGAGGGTCTCGAGTTTGATGATTAAAGCCAAGATCGTTTCATTTATACAATAAATTTCTCATGAAGAGAACAGAGATCATGGAAAAGTAAGTTGGCTCCAAGAGTATGTATTGTGTACTTGGTTCCTGCAAAAGCCTGGTGAGGGAGGAATGTTTTAGAGAGGTGTTTATGACACTGGCATCGGCAGTGAGCTGTGGTTTTGGACATTTCCATGGCTTGGAAGGAGCTGACCCAGTGTGGAGCCGTTTGCAGAGGAGAGGTGGGCTCTAGGGCCGTCGCTTCCTGGTGGCTTTGTGGTTGTTGGATGGCTGCGCTTGGAAGGAGAGGAAGACAAACCTGCTCGCTGCTCAGGAAGAAATTGAATCCAAGGTCTGTCTGCAGCTCGCACCCCAGAAGGGCCATATGTGATCACCATTCACTGCTCCTGCAAGATCCATACCGACCTGATGTTGGCCTCACTGGAGGACAGCGGTGTTGGGGGTGAAACCAAAGGACTTCTAGACCAATTATGGAGGCCAAGAGACTTGGGGACAGAAACCTGCAAATGATCTTGGGTGAAGTCACTTATCTCCCAGGCTTTAGCTTTCTTGCTATAAAATAAAGCCATACTTCATGCACTGAATGGCTTCATTCAATTCAATAAATATTTACTGAGAGCTGCTATTTGCCAGGAAAGTTTTAGGCACTTGGAAAAGATTGGCAAACAAAAATCACTTTCCTGGGGGTACTGCATGGGGGACTGGGATCATCCCTAGGAGATCATGAGGGGGAGATATGGGGAGGGAGTTGATGAAGAGCTGGGACAGGCTTTCCTGGCACAGAGGGACCCACATACTGACCCTTTGGCTGGCTGTAGGCACAGGGTCAGCACAGCACAGGGTCTTTGGAGGAGAAACGGGGGGGGGGGGAACCAGTGTGCCTGGGGCTGAAGGAGCGATTTGGGAAAGGGGGAGGATATGAAGCCAGAGGAGAGGCCTGGGGTGCACTGGCTCTCAGTCCACAGGTTCCCTGCTTGGCCCCAGCCGTCTAGTCATCATGAACCACCCTGTCTACATTGAGGAGACTACAAAGTGCATGGGGGGTGGGGGGCACCAGGGAAGGGGGAGAGACATCTTGAGTAGATCTGTATCAATTCACCTAAGAAGGAAATCGAAGTCACCTTTCCCTCTTTAGTGGTATCCTTGTTGTCGTTTGGTGTGGTTTCTTCAGCTGGTGAAATATTCTTGTGTTTAGATCTGCCCATTTTGATTCCACTTGGGGTGATTGGGGGGATGCCTTTGAGCTGTCTACACTTTGCTAGTGTGGCTGGGGAGTACACTGTGCTCGCCAGAGGTCGTTGGGTGCGGGGGTGGAGCCGCAGGGGTTGGCGGGCGCTGGGGAGGGGTCCATTGGTAGCTCTATGTCCATTCTGTTTAGGAGTCTCCATAGTGCTTTCCAAAGTGGTTGAACAAGCTTGCAATCCCACCAGCAGTGAATGAGGGTTCCTTTTTCTCCAGCATCCTTGCCTTTATAGATAATAATAATAATAAGTCACCTTTCTCTAGGCCATGGTGACATGCATATTTCAACAGAATGGCAGTGACCTCAGTGTCCTCATCGAAATGCCTGAAGCCTCCTCCTCTCCCTCCTTTCATAGAAACCCACTTCTCTGTGTCAGGGCTCCTGGATGGCTCCTGTTTGCATTCGACCATGACTGTCCTTGCCACTCCCAAAGCTGGCCAGCATTAATGAGACATGGCACTGATGAACCAGGGTTCCCTGGGTCCAGAGCACAGGGATTTTTTTCACCCCCAGGATCATCCATCTGTCCTAGGGATGATGGGCCATGTGACATAGGATCCTGACTCCAGTGTCACACTGTCAGCTGGCTCTTTGCTGCAAAAAGTCATGAGCATCAAAATCCACAATGACCCCACCTGCACTTACCTTTTAGCTTTGCAACAAATGGCTCTGCAGTCACTCTCTCCTCTTGGCTCTGAGCTGGTGTGTTGGCTGGAGTGGAGGAGGTTCCCCATAGTCTCACGTGTTTTGAATACTTGGTTTCCAACTGGTGGCAATTTGTGAAAGTTGTGGAGCCTTTAGGAGATAGAGCCTTGCTGGAGAGGTGTGTGCTTGGGTGGACCTTGAGGTTGTTCAGAGCTAGCTCAACTCACACTACTTGCTCCCTGCTGAGGTGACAAGATGTGACACTCTGCTGTCTTGTTTGTGCCATACTTTTCCCTGCTGTGATGAAAATTCCTTTCAAACCTATAAACTGAACCTTACCCTCCCATGAGCTGTTTCCCGTCAGGTGTTTTATCCCAGCAATGGAAAGGTAACTGGAACAGATTGGATGAGGGTATGGTTTCTTTAGTTTCTTTTGAGAAATAGCTAATCATCCAGGCTAGGGACAAACACTTAGCCTTAGAAAACAACCTTTCTTGGCTTTCTCATAGTGTCAGGGTGAAAACAGACCTGTGTGAATGCAAATGCTTTCATCCGGGCACCAGCTGCATGTCCCTGGGCTAGTCACCCAACTGTCCCCAGAAGTTCATGGGATTAATATATGGATCTTTGCTCTTTCTTAAATATCTAAAATGAATTCTTTTTTTTAGACAGGCAAAATATAGCAGTTTATTTTTAAATAATGTGGTGAGTACACACATACTTATCAGGCCATGTGTCTGGAATTTTATTTGGAAAATATGGTTACTGCAAATATAGGTCAAGTGCTTTCCAAGATTGTTTAATTGGAAACTTGAAAAAAAAACCACTTTAAAATAAATGATTTCCTGGGCTATATCTGGATGTGATGGGGAAATAAAATTTTAAATGAAGTGGGATAATGTTTTGCAGCATTGTGGGGGCAAGGAGTTTTCTCCTGGGCTGGGGGCGTGGGGTATCAGGGTTTCTTGGTTTTCTTTCTGAGAAATAGCTCAGAGACCTAGAGAGTCGTTGGGCAAGGGACGGACATTTAGCTCTCGAGCAAATAGCTTTCCATGGGTCTATCGTTCTATCAGTGTGACAAGAAGACACACAGCACAACGGCTTTCATGGGAATTTATAGCCCTGGCAAGTCTTAACGAAAGCACTGAGCATGTTTCAGACAGTGCCTTTTATGTGGAGACGGCCTCAAATAAAGGGACCGCCAATATAAAAACGCCATAAAAGTAGCATCCTGTGGCCTTTCACACAAGAATCAATCATCTGAGGCGTTTGTTAAAACTATAGATTTTTGGTTGGCTGGAGTTGATGGAGATCAAGAGTTAGCTTTGTCCAGCTAATACATCCCATTCAGCATGGGGAAGGTGGGGACACCGTGGAGGTGTCACAGCCATCCTAGAAGGCAAGCCAGGAGCTGCCTTCTCACCTCAGAAGGAGTGTCCCAGGGCACCGCAGGCTGTGGCTCTGGTCCAGTGGCTCCTGACTTCACTGGTGCTGGGAAGTACGAGACTGCAAAGCTATGGGAGATGTTTATATATGGATCAAGGCATACTACAGTCAGTGTCCCAGCTTAATCAACTTTCAGCTGAAAACGATTAAGCTGGGCTGGAGATATGCTCAGTGGTTAAGGCACTTGCCTGCAGAGCCTCACAACCTGGGTTCGACTCTCCAGCACCCAAGGAAAGTCAGATGCACAAAGTGGCACATGCATCTAGAGTTTGTTTGCAGCAGCTAAAGGCCCTGGTGCACCCATTCTCTCTCTGTCTCTACTTACAATAATATATAAAAATAATTTTTTAAAAAAGAAGTCTCTGTTTAGTTGGGACAGCCATGGGCAACACTGAGCTATGTTTAAAACCTGATTCCAGTCTATGGCCACACTAACCTGAATGCTCCTGATACCCTCTGAATCCTGATTCCAACAAGTAACTAAAAAGGCAGCTTTGGGGGCTGGAGAGATGGCTAAGTGGTTAAGGTATTTGCCTCCAGTGCCTAAGGCCTCTGGTTTAATTCCCCAGGACCCATATAAGCCAGACCCACAAGGTGGTGGCCCTGGTGCTCTCTCTCTCTCTCTCTCTCTCTCTCTCTTTCTCTCTCTCCCTCAATCTCTGTATCTCTCTGCTTGAAAATGAATAAATAAAATATTTTTTAAAAAGGCAGCTTTGGGACAATTGGATACTGTTATGTGAATGTGTTAAAAGTGGGAAATGCAATCAGTGGGAGGGAGGGGAGAGAGAAAGAGTGGGAGAGATGCACAGAGAGAAACTTTCTCCCTGAGGAGATGTGAACACACATCTATCACCCCGGCTTGGGTGTGATGACAGAGCAAAGCACATGCCCACAGTCCAGTTCTGGTGACATGTTTCTTACACAAGTGTGGAGTGTGGGTGACTCACAGGCAGTCACACCACTGCAAAGTCCCACCCCATCCTGGATTGTGACTGCTTGGGAGCTTCATCAAGTCCACCTCCTAGCTAACCAGCTTCCCATATAATCTGGCATCTCCGCAGATCACTTGCAGATGGGGACCTGGAGGCAGGAAGGAACCACAGCTGGAATCCCAGGTGAAGGTCCTGTGTGGGGAGCTCAGGAGGGAACCACAGCTGGAATCCCAGGTGAAGGTCATGTGACTTCCCTCCTCCAGTGTCTAGGCTGTGTCCACAGCCCCATCACCATGGCCATAGACCTGGCTATCATTGCATTGCTTCTCCACAGTTGTCATGGCTACCAGGTGAAAGCATCCTCTATTCCAACATGGCCTCATTGTCACAATACATGAAAAGCAATGACGTGACACTTCTGGTTGCACGTGAAACTTTGGCAGTATTTCTAGAAATAGCTGCATGATGTGCCAGAAGGCTGGAGGAAACAGATTTTTTAAGCAAATGTTTTCTAAACATGATTAAATTGCTTGTCTGATAAGCTAATCCAGTGAAATAAACCACATTGCTCTTAAGTAAATTTTCAAATATCAAGAAGACAAAAATATATACAAGCATTACACTATTAGATAATGATTTTTGGTTTTTTTTGGATGCTTGCTTAGAAGCCATGCTGATATTTTTTTTCAGAGTCAAGACGTTTATTAGAAAAAGATTAATACTAAAATTTTTCAAAGACACAGACAATCAACTTTGTAACAGAAAGTCAGAGATACTTTATTTTTACTTCTAAATCCAAAGGCTAAGTAGAGCAGAGTTGTAAAAATGGAATCCCACGTAAATCTGTTTCACATGAATACTGACGTTTAATCCTGTTTTCAAAGTCCAAGAATGAAAACTTGCAATTAAACACTGAGCAAGCCACATGTTTAGGTAATAATATTTCTTAAAAAGTCTTAAAGAGGGCTGGAGAGATGGCTCAGCGGTTAAGGCACTTGCCTCCAGTGCCTAAGGCCCCGGGTTCAATTCCCCAGGTCCCACATAAGCCAGACCCACAAGGTGCTGGCCCTGTTGCTCTCTCTCTCTCTCTCTCTCTCTCTCTCTCTCTCTCTCTCTCTCTCTCTCTCTCTCTTTCTCTGCTTGAAAATGAATAAATAAAATATTTTTAAAAAATCTTAAAGAAAAACTGTGATACAGAACCTAAATTTTCAAAGTGGCATCTGTGCTATCAACACATGTTCTGAAATCTGGTTGGTCACATCAGTCCTGAATTAACTTTTAATTTAATAATAAAAAACCAAGTAACTAATTGAGCTTTATATTTTTTTCTATGCCACCATAGCTTTCTTTCACCTCATTTTAATGTTGATCTTCACTTTATGCCGTTTTCAGTGTTCTTCAAGCAATCTTCCAACAGTAGCCTCTGTCTGATCTGAGGTCTTATCAGATCAGTTTTAATTGGACTGAGTGTCACCTTCAGATTTTATGTCTTCACTGGTCCCATTGACCTCATTCTTAGAATCCCTTTCGAGTCAGTGTTTGTGTCTTCACTCTGTTTTTCTCGACTACTGGACTTCACACTACTTTTTTTTTTATCATCAGATTCCCTCTTTTCTTTTTCCTTGGACTTTCTATCTTGCTCTCTGTCCCAACTCTTGTTCCAATGTTTATATGACTTTTGATCCCGGCTCTTTGACCTTCTTCAATCCCGACTACGAGATCTGTTTTCTTTCCGATCTGTCATGGCTTCGGCTTCTCCGATCTCTACTTCTTCTTCGCCTTCTTTCCCTACTTCATGATCTTTTATGGTCCCGAGACCTGCTGCATCTTCGGTCAGAGGTTCGGCTTGAGTGTCTACTTTGGGGACGACTTCTCTTTCTTCTTTTTCTATCACGAGCTCTTTCCTTCTCTCTTTCTTCCTCTTCTCTTCATCTTTTCCTTTCCCACTCTCTTTCTCTTTTTTCTCTTTCTTGCTTTTCTTTTCTAAGATGCTCATCCCTATTAGGTTCTTCAGTTCTTTTTCTTAATTTTTCTTTTAATTCTTCTACCGTGGCTTTAATTTTGGCATAGCCCCTGTGCTGTTTTCCCATGAAATGGTCATCTACCCGGGACTCGGCATCTCCTACTATCAAAAAGGCTCCACACACTTCACAAACTTCCATTTGTTTTTATTGGGCAGCAAAACTTTCAATTGTCAAGGTTGTGGATCTAAGCAATTCTCTCTCTTCTTTTAACTGTTCAACTAATTTCATCATTCCCTGGGCTTCTTCTACCTTTCCCTAAGACCCTAATTCTTCAGTCTGTTGTAAGAGCACATCAATTTTGTCTGTCAGAACCTGAATTTTTTCTTCATTTTTGCCTGTTGGACCAGCAGCCCCAGAAGACTGTTGATTTTGAGATAATGCCAAATGAGCATGGCCCCGTCTAATTCTACGTTCTACCTCTGCAAGTAAGCTCTGTAAGTATGGCAAAAAATCTCTCATAGCCAACTTTCATAGAACGGGAACTCTTCTCATACTGTTTTCTTAGATTTTCATCACGAATTTTTTTCACATGGACCAAGATAAGAACGAGTATTTGTGAACAATTCCGCAGGACAAAAACCACAGAGATATTTACAAATGCTCTCGTGGTCCCACCGCACGTTGCTGTGCTTCTCATCCGGGAGGAGGTTTCGGTCCTGGCCCATTAACTCATCCAACAACTGTGCAGCCAAAATCATGGTGCTTCCTCTGGGCGGCTGATCCCACCAGCTGGGGCACCCCACACCGATGAAAACACCTGCGACCGAACCCCCTTAGCCCCGTTCTCTCAAACCCAAGACTCTTCGAAAAAGAGGAGCCGACCAGACCCCATGCTGATATTTTTAAATAGACATTTGTCTGAGAAAAGTATATCCACATAGCTGTTAAAAAAATCAAAGCCTTTCTTCAGATTTATTTTTATAGAAAATTTTCTTTATTGCTCTTGACCTTATTTCTCAAGCAGTCTCTACTAGTAGATTTAAAAAAAAAATCTTTTATTTGCCGCATCTGATTCTGAGAATAACTAAGCACCTTTGACTCTAACCCCCCACCCAGACCCCCTGCTTATTCCATTCCTTGCCCTAGGTGAATCTCAAAGGCCTTCACAGCCCCTGGCTATTTACTTTTCTGATACATGTACCTTGCATCCTCTCCTGGGTCCTTGTCATCTCCCACCTCTCCCCTGTAAGGGCACAGTTTCTCTTTTCAGTCTTGAAATGAAACTTCACCCAATGCCAGCCTGTCTTATGGAGTCTTTCAGGACCAGGATGTATGGGACTTGATCAGGCATCAGACATTGTGCTAAATGTTGATAAAAGGATGAACGAAAGATAATCATATGCTCTAGAAGTTTCCAATCCATTAGAGATTAGAGATTCAAGCAATGAGGTATGCGATACAATAAATGAAGAATGTGAGATTGTGCATTTATAGTCATAGAACAATGATCAATCAAAGAGTCGATGCCAATGAGCATGGCTGGTATCAGGATCTCAGGAGGGTACAAGACCTAAGCGGTGGTGGGCCAGCCAATCCTTCCCCATGAACACACAGGTCCAGAGGCTCAGAGGTGAAGCCCAGCCTAGGGCTGCCAGGTGAGAGCACCCTGACCCACTGGGAGGGAGGATGTCTGGGGTCAGTCCAGTACTCTGGCTTCTCTTCAAAGCATACACATCTTTCACCTCGCACGAAAGGTGTGGCAATTCAGGAGAGGCAAAGGAATTTCTAAGAGTTCTTAGCGGGCATTTATTTTCAGAGATTGAGACTTCAACAGAGAATAGTCATGTTGGAGGCCAGGGAGCTGGATTTGGTGACCAGATATTGATGAACTTAGTTTTAGTATTGATTTTAATGAGATGTGAGTGAAGGAAGTATGACCTTACAAGTCCCTAAGGGGAAAATCTGCTACCAAGAGTCAGCTCAACCATTCATTCATTCATTCCTTATCATGTTGTCATGGTTTGATCTAGGTGTCCCCCACAAACAAATGAATGTGTTCTGATTGATGGTCCTCAGCTGATGGCAGTTTAGGAATTAGAACCTCGCTGGAGCTGTGTTGTCGGGGACGGGCTTATGGGGTTATAAGCCAGATTCCCCTTGCCAGTGTTTGGCACACCTTCCTGCCACTGTTTGCAGTGCTGTGGCGGAAGTGAGGGTCCACCCCTCTGCTCATGCCATCATTTTCCCTGCCAGGATGGAGTCTCCTCTCGAGTCCGTAAGCCTAATAAACCCATTCCTCCACAAGCCGCCTTTGGGTTCTTTCTGCGCAGCAACTAGAAAGCTGACTGCAACACATGTCCTTATTGGAATTCCTGACCAGTGTTAGGTATGACAATGCTAGTTGTGATGGTTCACCTTCATTGTCAACTTGACTAGATTTGAAATAACCCAGGAGACACACCTCTGCTTGTGACTGTGAGTACATTTCCAGAGAGGTTTAAGTGAGGAGGGAAGGCCAACCGTGAATGTGGATGTCACCAGCCCATGGCCTGGAGTCCCAGTTGAATAAAAAGGGAAAAGGGGGAAGGAGCCAAGCCCCAGCACTCAGCATTGGTCTCTCTCTGCTTCCTGACTATAGATACAAAGTGCCGGCTGCCTCGTGCTCCTGCTGCAAAGGACTGCAGCCTCTCAAAGGAAACAAACCTGCTTTCCTTTAAGTTGATTTTTTTTGTCAGTTACTTTGTCATAGCAATAAGAAAAGTCACAATTACATCATCAACAAAAGGGCCAAAAGCACATTTCTTGTCCTCAGGGAAGTTTCTGCTGAACCTTCCGGGCTATCTGGGCTGGCATCTTGACTTTCACACCAGGTCTTCCCTCACTACTGCCTCCGTGTCACTCTCTGTAGATACCAGCCACATGCCCGATGTCGAAGCCACTATCTCAGACAGACCCATGGAAGGGAATATGGAATTATATTGTCTGATCATCCTATGACATTTGCTTCTTTTAAATTTAAAGCAGGTAGAAAGGACAGCCGCCAGGGCAGAAAAGCACTTTTTCAGACACAGATCATGTTTGAGTTGCACTTGGAGCTCTTGTGGCCCGAGGGCTTTACCGCTGGCAGAGGTCTTTGGGGCTGAATCCAAACCGTCCTCCACCCACCCCCCAGCATTATGTAGGTGCAACCCTAATGTACTTGGAGGAACTGGGCTTGGGAGCTATAGAGTTGTCCCACAGGGTCGATTTGTCTGTGGATAACTTTTTGTCTCTGTGCTTGTCTTTTTTTTTTCTTTTTCTTTTTGTCCATGAATCTTCTTTTTGAGCATCTGGTCAATAGTTTATTCCCAAGAATGTGAAGTCACTGTTGGCCAGAGAACCCCAGCACTTGGTTTGGTCTTTAACTCCTGCGTGAGTGTTAGCTGCCTGGATTTCTTATCTTTGGTGGCCCTGTGTTCACCTCCAATTGGACAAGTGTGGGAGACAGAAGCATGGGTAGACCTGAGGACACGAAGAATGAAGACTTTTCTAGAATTTCCTGTAGGGTGTCATGATTTATAAACACGCCCTTCATCTGTTCCATGTGTTTTTAGGGCTTTTACTTGTTTCTTTATTTTCCCCTTCCCTACAATTGTTCTTGGCCACTTGGGAAAGGTGTGTGCTTTCTATTATGACAAATAATCTCTTAGCTTTTAGGAGACCTCAGTCTCTTTGTGGAACTTGTGAGGGGCAGGGCTCCCAACCCCAGGGATGTAAGTGGATTGTAAGTGGATAGATGGGGTTTGCCTCAAACTCTGACCTGATTAGTGGGCCTGCTGTTGTGTAGTCTGGATTTCCTGGAAAATTCCTCTCACCACCTCCTCGGGGCTCTGGCATGTTCTTAGATACAATCCTGCTCCACAGGTCAGAGCAGAACAAACCCCTTCACCTTCAGTGGAAAAAGTCAAAACACCTGAGGCCCTGCTTCGCGCTCACTACAGGGCCAGCCTACATGGATGATCAGAGAGAGCAAGAGAGTGAGGGAGTGAGAGAGGGTTACAGTATTTATGACATCCTTCCCCAAGTTCTAAGAACTTCATTGCTCCATTTGCAGGTAGACGCAGGAAGGACTCCAGGTGAGCATCACCTGGGGGCCACTCTGGGTCTGGGGACATGCACTGACCTTGTCCTCTGACATAGACTCGACCTGAGAGTTTTGTGGAACTTTAGTTAAGAAACTTTCTAGATCCCACGGCTTTCTCCTGACTCAGGAAGAAGGTTCCCGGAAGGTCTCTCCTCAGTCAAGGCTTCCAAGGGACCTTATGTGCCACAGATCTGATGTGGGGTGGTGTGTAGTGTAGCTGCTCCAGAATAAAAGGCTTTGTTTTAGAGTTTCAGGCCCTGGCTTATGGCTCTGGAGAAGCTTATGACTGTGTCGTAACAACTGTGGGGATTTTCCGTGTTGTGGTGGGGCCTGGGGCACGTGTCTGCAAGTGCATTGTGAACGGATTTCAACACCCCCTCCCTTGAGCATTACTTCAAATGCTTTAGAGATCAACTTCATCAACAGCATCATTGACAGCCATGACTGCAGAAAAACCCCACAAAACCATCTATTTTAGGTGGCCTTTTTTTCTTTTAAACTCAAATAATGCTTGGTTCCTTAAGATTTACCTTCTCTGTCTGGCCATCTGGCCAAATAAATTTGCCACTGGAAAAGCATTTTTCCCATTAGAAGGTAGGCTGGGTCCAGGAATGTCCTCAGTGGGAGCAGCATGACTTCCATGGAATCTCTGCCTGTGACTCAGCCTGACAACCTGAATCCCTCAGGAGAGGCTGTTGATTTTGGTGCTGGAAACCATCTCCGGGAAGAAGAGCCTCAGCCAGGTCTCAAGCTGCTCTTGGTGCTGAGGAAGACTTCACCAGCTTCCAAAATCTTGAGTAAGAGACCTAGTAGCTACAGGTCTGAAGCTGAGGGAAGAAATCCCTTTTTAAGGCACCCCTTAAAAAGTTCGATTGTTTATATTTTTCTTTGAGACAGGGCCTAACTATGTAGCCCAGGCTGACCTTGAACTCACTATGTAGACCAGGTTGACCTCAGACTTGTGGCAATCATCTTGTCTCAGCCTCCTGATTACTGGGATTACAGATACGTACCACCACACCCAGTTGAAGACTCTCTATATACATATATTTATTTATGAGACAGAGAGGTACGAATGTGCCAAGCCTCTTGCCACTGCAAGTGAACTCCAGATGCATGCTCCACTTTGTGCATCTGACTTTACGTGGGTACTGGGGCACTGAACCCAGGTTGGCAGGCTTTGCAAATAAGTACCTTGAAATGCTGACTCATCTCCCCAGCCTGAGTTTATTTATATTTTGAGGCTAGATGAAAGGGTGAGTGAGGAAAAGGGATCCAAATGCAGAGGAGCTGGGAGATGGGAAAGCATTTGCTTGAGTCTGGAACTTCAGCATCCATGCAGGGCACAATGGCACATGCCTATTATCAAGGTGCTGGGGTGGCAGAGACAGGAGGATCCCCGGGGCTGGTGTGCTACAGGTTCAGTGAGAACCCTTTCTCAGAATCTAAGTTGGAGAGTGATTAAGGATACTCGATGTTGACCTCTGGCCTCCATATACACATGCACACATGTGAACCCAAACACATATGACTATGCACACATGTATAAATGCACACCACACTCACATGTAACAACAAAGAGGAGACTGAGGAGGATGTAGGCAAAATGAAAGGAACAGTGGGAGCAATGCACTTTCTCAGGTAAATGACACAGGACATGGCTCATGGCTCATTCCATTGTGAATAATCTATTCCATTCTGATCTGTGTCAAAAAGAGGGGTCCCTGTAGCCATGTGGGGAACAGGCAGACCTTACAGAGATCCACTCAGAGATCTAATATGATTCACTTGCCTCAGGCTCCCCTTCCCCACACACATCCAAAGTTGACAACAGACCTGTGAAGCTTTATCGGCTGTCAACCTGCTAGAGTGAAATGTCCTAGATCTAAACTAAGGAGTCTTTGTTTTGGTGAATGCCACAGGCACAGATACAATCTTAACCCTGAAGCTGGGAGATCCCATCATTACACATCGCTGGTTTCCACACATCTGGAAACACGCATGTTATTTACTTTTTGCTGTAGCAGAAGATTAACCCCTCAGGCACCTTTGCAAGTAACTTAGCTCCTGACCCTCCCGGTAAGATTTACCACCAATGGTGTTCATATACATAAATGGAAAAAAATCAAGTCCCCAAATTTTTAAAGAAACTAGAATCTACTGGTTGATTGTCTTTGGTTTCCAAACAGAGGTTTATCTTTCTGGCCTCAATGCTGGGCTGTGAGATTTCTGAAAGAACTAGCTGTGTACATCGCTGTCTTTGAGCTTGGCGTGTGGAAAGACCTCAGCAATGCGTGAGGCAAACAGCAAGCTAGGAATCCTGACTGGGCTCATCTTGTCATGGCGACAGGTCAAGGTTGTGCAAAGAGCCTGGCTTTTCTGGGCAAGCTGCAGGGTCAGTCTTGTGCGTGAGGATCCGCTCCTCGGCTGGAGTTAGGGTCAGCGGGGTCCAAGATTATCAACACAGGATTGCTCGTGTTTAGGGTTCGGACACTGAAAAGGTAATCATTGACAGCGGCCAGCTCCCCATCACTTCTGCTTCTGGCTGAGTTTCTAACTTATGAGGTACAGAGGTGTTTTTCTTTTTAAAATAGCTTATAAAATTATTCATTTAATGACTACCTAATTGAAGGTTCTCAGATCTCTGAGTAGCCCAATTAGATAGATTTCCTAGGAAAATAAATAGATTTAGGCTAGTTGACAACTTTGCATTCTATGCCTTAGAAGTTCTTAGCTTGCCGAAGGAGGTGGCTCATGCCTTTACTCCCAACACTCTGGAGGCGGAGGTAGGAGGATTGACATGAGTTCAAGGCCAGCTTGGAGCTACAGAGTGAGTTTCAAGTCATCCTGGGCTGAAGTGAGACCCTGCCTTTAAAAAAATCCAAACAGGGGCTGGAGAGATGTCTCAGTGGTTAAGTTGCTTGCCTGTAAAGCCTAATGACTCAGGTTCCATTCCCTGGTACCCACATAAAGCCAGATGCACCAATGAGTCTGGAGTTTGTTTGCAGCGGCTGGAGGCCCTGGTGCACCCATTCTCTCTCTCTCTTCTCTCTATCTCTCTCTGCTTGCAAATAAATAAATATTTTTCAAAATCCAAACAACAACAACAGAAAGTTCTTATCTTCCAGAGACTGAGTGTGACTTAGCTGAAGTGTGCACAAGTCCCCTCTCTGGGCACAGTGAGCTCTGGGACAGACAAGTCTGTGTCTGGCTCCCTGGGCATTCTCTATGCTCACTGAGGACCTAGCTCATGGTGACAGCTCTGCAGGGGGCAGGATGGTATTGAAGGGCACCGAGGTCCCAGAGAGGCTGGGTGCTCAGCCTGGGTCAAAGCACAGGGGTTTTAGATTCTGTGTAAGGTTGCTTCTAAAGATAACCACCAATAAATATCCTGGCCAGCCCTGATGTGTCTCTGAACTGTCACTTTGTCTCTCCCGCCACTAAAGTTGTCCTCTGTTGCCCTTCCTGTAGAGTCTGGGATGCTCCTTAGACTTCCTTTGACACTCTGACCAACAGAAGTGGACAGAGCTAGGCTTTAGTCTACCGTTCATCTCATCTCTCTGCCTGGGAGACCTGAGAGTTCGTATAAACATGTCACCCATCTTTGTGGAGAACCTGGATGCAGGAGCAAAGGGACCTGGAGCTCGAGAGACTATGGCAGAGAGAGGCCGTGGTCAAGGGGCACACTATCAGTGAAGGCCATCTTGGCCCTTCCAGAAAGAACTCAGGTGACGCTCGCAGAGCAGAGATGAGCATCTTACCTGAGCTCTACATAGCCTCTCAATATTACAGGCACAAGACAGGTTTCCATTTTAAGCCACTAGGTTTTGGGCTAGTTTGTAATGCTGCACTGGAGAACAGAGAAAAACTGACCTGAGTTCAAGTTCCTGTTCTATACCTGCTCACAGTATGGTAGGAAAGAAAACTTTTGGCCTCTTACAGAAAATGGAACTCATAGTCCTTGGGTAATTAAATCAGCAGCCAATGAATTCTGGAATCCCTGCCAGCTGGGATTGCTGGTCCTAGCTGGCTGGAAGTATAGCAAGCTATGGTCTCCATCTTCTTCCATAGTGATGGGAGCAGACATAGACACCTGGTCCCTCGGGGCTCGCCACAAGCTCAGGGCAGCCTATTTGGTTCTCTCTGGAGATGCTGAATTAAAGTTCAGAAGTTGAAGTCAGGGAGTTGAGCCTTGGAGATTTTAAGTCAGGTAGAATCGAGGCCAGGAGCCCATGTCCCAAAGCTAAGCGGGAGCCTAGAGCACAGAGCCAGCATGTCAAAGACGCCCAGGGCAGGCTGGGCTAGAGAGAGTGTCAGTGGTGACTTTTGCATTGCCCCCAGGGGCACCTCAGCTTCCAGCCTCTGGTTGGTGGCTTCTGTTCTCAAACTCATTCGTGGAGCAGCCTGTGGCCTCAGGCCAGGAAGTCACCGCTAATTAAAACCAAAAGCTTATTTAAATGCCAGACTCATGGTGTATGTTCAATAAGTGGTAGTTGTTAATAATATCAAATTAAAAAATAATTTTATTTATTTGCAAGAGAGATAAAAGACAGACAGAGAGAATGGGCATGTTAGGGCCTCCAGCCACTGCAAATGAACTCCAGGTGTATGAACCACTTTGTGCATCTGGCTTTACGTGGTACTGAGGAATCAAACTCGGGTTGTTGGGCTTTGCTGGGAATTGCTTTAACCACTGAGCAATCTCTGCAGCCCATTAATATTAAATCTTTAAGACAGGATTTCTACTCTTTTAAAGTCATGGAAGAAGAGACCGTTTATCTACTTTTCTATGAAAATCTATTTTCTTTCTTGCCTTTGAATTTGGTTATCATTACCTTGATGTCTTAGAGTCATGGAAAAATTTTAAAACACTTTTTCTTTTTCTCTTTTCTTCCTCTCTGTTTTTGAGCCCATGTGGCTGAGATATGAACCTTGTTCTAAACTTCTGGGAGCAGATGGCACGTTTCCATGGGGACCACAGCTCCAGTGAGTGGGGTAGGAGCTGTGACCACCTCTGCAATACTACCCAGTCATCCCCTCGGGAATGTAAGAGAACCAACGTCCACTTACAAGAAGCCCGAGCTCCTGGGTGTTTTCTGTGAATGGATTACCAGAACAGGATTTTTCCAGATTCGTAGGCTCACATGGAATGCTTTATAGGTTGGCTCCACAGCAAGAATTTTCAACCTCTGGAAAAGAAGGGATCATAATCCTTTGATAATATTTTCCTAATGTCTGCTAAGTACCAGGGGGAAGTTTGCAGAGAGCAACACATTGAGTGTTCTTATATAATAAAGCCTTCCTTCAGTGGCTCAGAGCAATTTATCAGTATTTACCACGCAGCAATATGGCCTTTCACCCCTCAACCTCAGTTTGCTCATCTGTTAAAATGGGAGCAGCTAACGTCTCTCTGGGTTGTTGGAATGCTGAAAGAAGTGATAGCCCTCTGGAAAATTGCTTCGCTGGTTCCACACGCAGTCCCGTGCTCAGCAGGTCCTGGGTGGCTGTCTTCGTTTATGTCTATCTGGGCTGGTACAATTTCTCAACCTCTTTTCTCATTGCTTTCTCCATTTTCTGACCCCAACATCCATGATTTATTGGGCTGAAATAAGCTTTTACCTCGTCTCTAAAGTCTGCTCTGCTTTCAAGTCTTGCCATGAGCTCTAGGTCCAGTGACCTCAGGCCCTGCAGTGACCCCAGGCAGGACACTGCAGGGACTTGCTCACTGCATTCCAGCCTCACGTGGCTTTGAAGTTGAGACAAGACTCCTCTCAGCAGGCAATATCCTGTCCCCTGTCTTTCTGAGAGAAATGACTGGTGATGCAGTCATTCATTCCTCGCCAAGAATTTTTTTTTTTTAAATGTGTGCTCCTGGCCAGAGTTAAGGAATAAAACCCTCTTTTGTGTTCTTCATGTGTGCATCCAGATCTATCCTTCAATCAAGATGTTTAATGAGGAATATCTTAGATAAGACTAGAACTTCCTGATGACAGCAAGGGGGAGATCCTGGGACAAAACCAGCCTGCAAAGGATCCAGAGCAGTGGGGACCCCAGTGGTATCAGATCATTATAGTCAGAAGTTTTCAGAGTCAATTCACCACACAGATCTCAGAATTGAATCTCTTATTTGATGCCTGACTCTTTTATCCTTGATTTGGGACAAACTGGAGATTTGAGAACCTTCAGTGACAAGAACCTCGCCTGCCCCCACAGCACCCGTCCCATCCCATGCAGGTGTAGTTGTACCTGTAGAACCAGCCTCTCTGCTTTAGTTTCTCTTGGGTAGAGTGGGAAATATTTAGTGCTCTATGTAAGAGAGAATAGCTAAGCTTCAAGACCCCAAAGAAGAAGGAATGGTTCATTTGGCAAAGCATTTGACTTATAAGCATGTGGACTTGAGTTTAATCCTCAGAACCTATCTTAAGAACCAAGTTGTGGTAGCACACACTTATATTTCCAGCACTGGGGAGGCAGAGACAGTGAGATCCCTGGGGTTTGCTAGACAGCTTACTGGGCAAGTTCCAGGACACTGAGAGACCCTGTCTCAGAAAGGTGGATGGTGTTTGTAAGAACCAATACCCAAGGTTGGTCTCACAACCACAGGCACAGGCACAATTTTTTTTTGTATCAGTTACCTTTTCATTACTGGAACAAAACCCTCAATCAGAAGCAGCTTATAGAAGGAAAGGGTTTATTTCAGTGTATAGTTTTGAGGGGGGAATTTCAGCATGGCAGGGAAAGCATGGCAGCAGAGAAGACAACCAAACATCAAATCTTGTCACATCGATTTGGAGGATGCAGCAAGAGTGAGCTAGTCAACATCAGATAGTGGGCTGGACTATAAAATCCCAAGACCCATCATAGTGACGCACTTCCAGCAATGCTCCACAACTTTCCTAAATTGCCACAACCCTACATAGATGTGCACACACACACACACACACACACACACACACGCACGCACACACAGTTATTCATTTAACTGTCTTATTTAAATTGCCAAGAAGGAGAAAAGTGAGCTGGAGTCATATCGTGGAGGATCCATATGGAACCCCGCAGAAAATGAGGGGATGCACAAGGGACCCACAGCCACAGCCATTCAATCAACACAGGAAAAGCCAGTGAGACAGAAACCAACAATTTTCGCCACAAAGACCCCTAAGTTCTCAACATTAAAGCAGCCTTAATACCCATCACGACTCAGGGAACTGAGTGGAAGAGGGGGCAGAAAGATTGTGAGAGCCATGGTGGAGGAGACTATCCAGAGGCATGGCACCCCTCAGTAACAACACACTTGGGCCAGGAGAACCAGGCTGAGTACTAGGCTATCCATGGTCCCCCCCTGCCACAAGGATTGATCCAGATGACCCATGAAGGAGGATATCCAGCTGATTGGGGATGGGGAGGGGGCATTGGGGAATTGGGGATAACAACTCATTGTTTGCCCACTAAATAATGTAACTCATTATGGACAATTAAAATAATAATAATAATAAAAAAAGTGAGCTGGAGTCTCGTTGAGTCATCTGGAACAAGAGCTGGCTACTCGCTTTGTTTGTGAAGAACGTCAATTCAAGGACCACCCTACATTAGCATTGGGCAAGAGGAGTAGCCTGTCATGATTGAAGCCAGTGACTTGGACAGGCCTTTGCTAATGACAAATATGCCCATGAGTGACATGAACCTGACAGAGACAACTTATATTTCATAAGAAATCAGGATCTCCTAATATTTTGATATGGTAATCAACGACCAAATCCAACAAGATCAAATTTAAATGTGACATGTGAAATTCTGCCCCTTGGTCTTCTCAAAATCAACTATAGATTTATGAGCCAGAAGGAAAGTGACGGCGGCCAAGGGTAACACATACAGAAAGATTTGAAATCTTGTTACAAACCTCGGATATAAGACAAAGGAGTTATGCATCTTTGGGACAGAAGTGTGGCTTTCAGAGAAGGCTGTGAGAGGTTCTCTCTCTGTGCTGATCACATGTACCCTGGAACACAATGTTCATCTATGGACGTCATATGCTCAGGAGAAGAAGACAAAGAAGTTCACTCAGAAGCAGCTGATGTGTGGTGAGAAAACTGTCAACCTTATCATAAGAGAAATGATGAAAGGTTATGGATGCTCGCATGGGAAAGACTCTGCAAAATCTGGACTTCCGGAAGGGCTGATAAAGTCACTCACATGTCCTTAGGGAGAAGGCAAGCACTCTGAGAAAGACTGGTAACTGGCTGCTAAGTGAGAACTGAGAACCAGAACTTCTAAAACACATCTGGGGGCTGGAAGGTCGCTCAGTGGGTAGAGTATTTCCACAGAAGCATAAGGACCTGAGTTTGAATCCCCAGTACCCGCAGAAAAGCAGAAATGGAAGTGTGCGTGTAAACCTAATACTGAAGAGACAGGAGGATCCCTGAGAGTCCATCGTAACTAGTCTAGTCAAATGGGGGGCCGCTGGGTTCAGAGAGAGACCCTGCCTCAAAAAAGTAAGAAAGAATTCTGGAGGCAGAGGTGTGTTGGAGGCCAGCCTGGGACTAGAGAGTGAGTTCCAGGTCAGGCTGGGCTGGAGTGAGACCCTACCTCGAAACAACATCAACAACAAATGATGGAGCATGAGTGACTGAGAAGACTGGAAGCTGTCCTTTGACCTCCACATGCCCGCACACCCACACGTACTCCCATGCACACATCACACCCTTACATACACGCCACACACACATGCAAACAAACATACACATAACCCCCTCGGCCTCAAGCTGGGGTTCTCACTCTGTGGGCTTGGGGAATCCCTTGAGATGCTGCAGGAGGCTCCAGAGCCTTGTCCCAGAAAAGTCACGGCCACTGCATGACTTGCAATACTTTCCAGTGTGTGGACTCCTCTGCACACACCACTCTGGGAATCCCTGCCTGGAACAAGGAGAAGGTGGGTGGATTCACCCTGCAAATTCCTCTGTCAGCAGAAAGCATCCAAACCTCCTATTATGACATCAGCTAACACTCCTTGGAATCCCTATTCATTTCCTCCTGCCTTGGTTTCTCTGCTGAGAGTGAAGGGTGGGGAGCTGGGGAGATGGCTCAGTGGATAAAGCACTTACTGCTTAAGCCTTGGAACCTGAGTTCAGTCTCCAGAGCCCATGAAAAGAGCCAGAAGCTGTGCTGGGCTTCTGTAAGTCCAGCACCCTGATGCCGACAGCAAGATGGGTCGTGGAGACCAGAGAATTTTCTAGAAGCCCGCAGAGAGTGATACTGACAGCAACAGCCCAACAAGAACCCTGCCTCGAATGAAGTGAAAAGGCAGAGGACTCATCTGAGCACCCACACAAATAAATAAATAATTAAAAAAGAGTGAAAAGGTCTTTTTGGTGGTTTTCTATTATCTTCTCACCTCTGGAGCAAGGTGCAGACACTCTGAAGCCTTTCCCTTCCAATTTCTCTCATCTTTTTCCTCTCTTTCTCTCCTTTCCATCTCTCTTCTCAAAGGAAAAAAAAATAAATGGTGTGCTGGGTGTGGTGATGCCTATGTAGACTCAGGCTGGCCTAGAACTCACTCACAGGGATCCTCCTGCCTCTGCCTCCCAAGTGCTGGGATTAAAGGCATGCAACACCCGGTCCAGCAGTTTCTGATTTTTTAAAGTGGGGTCTAAGGATGGAACGGGGGTCCTCAGGCTGGAATGACCCCTGAGTCATCTCCCAAGCCCCTTTATTATTTTAATCAATTTGTTCTTTTGCCTACATATTTTTGAGTTCTCAAAAAGTTTTAGCAGGAAGCAAAATTTGTAGGAAAGCACACTGAGTTCGTAGATGCCTGTCCCTTTCTGATTGACACTCATGAACTTTCTTTTAAAATACAATGAGAATATAAGTTCATTGGAAGAAGAAATAAAAACTCATGGAGCATCTCTGGAAATCTGATTCCCATGAATATTAAAAAAAAAAATAGAAATGACTGAGCTTAAGCAGTTCATCTCTTGCCAACTTCTGGCTTTTCCTGTCATTCTGTTGACTAAATGAGCATGTCCCAATTTGTATGGTTATTTTAAAGAGTGATCAGCCTTCGTGTCATTTATTAATGTCAGGTACAATTAAGCTGCCTTAAGCAAATGAAAGGCTCACGCCCTCCAGCCTCTCATCCGAAGCTTAATCCATTCCATATTCTTGGTCTATTTTCTTATTCTTTCTGTGTTAGAAACGTGGTGGTCTCTCTGATCGGCTCCGAAAAGGCTCTTCCTGGCTTGTGGCAACCCTGGCTCCATTTGGAATAAAACCCACATGGAGAAACGTACAGAGGAAACTATTTGGGAGCGGGGGGGACTGGGTGTGTTTCAGACGTTAAGTCTGCAGAGAAAAATCTGTAGGCTTTTTTTTTTCTTAAAGGAAAACAAGCCCTTGGAAATGAACTTTGGGAGCAATGCTTTAGGCAGGAAATCTGCCCAGTAGGGGAATCAAAGCAGTGCAATAAGAAGTAATTGCTCAGGCATTCTAGGTACAAAAGGAAACATAACAGCTGAGGACGGGTCACTACAGCTCCAGCAGCAGATGCAATTGGTAGGCGGGGCAGGAACTGGAGGACTATTCTATCAGAGGATTCAATTCATGGTGGCGAAGAGGACAAGGTTCCCATCCCCATAGGCCCAGAAGCAAGCAAAGGAATACGATACTGGCTCTTGAGATTTCCTTTTGGGTCCCCTTCTATTTCACTCAGGACCCCAGCCCACGGAATAGTGCCAACTACATTCAGGGTGGGTCTTCTCCTCTCCACTTAATAGCTTCTGGCAAGATTCACGTAGGGACACCCATGGGTGCTCTGGTTTGTCTCTGCATGAGCAGAGGGTGGACATCACCTCCTGGCCAACATCAGGGTACCTGCAGTGACAGCAAAGGTAGGTTGAGGGGATAAAGTAGCAGAGAACCTGGCCCCTGTGCCAGGACCTGATTCCCTAGAAACTTACTGAAATGGTCACTCAGGGCCACATAGGGTCACCTAGTACCACTCAGGGCCACCTAGGGTCAGGCAGATCTGCCACTAATGTACAGTGATTGCCATCCAGGGGAAGAATGGCTGGCCTTGGCCTGAGGTTGGGTCCAAGCACTGTGGCTCACACTCCAGCAGAGAAAAACCCAGAGCAGCCTGAGTGCAAAGCCACATGGGTGTGAGCCACATGGCTGTGAGTCCCTGAGACAGATGGACTGTGGGCAGATACTATCCTCAGATTTGTGGGAGGCCCTGGGCTTCTGTAAGCAGCTTCCTTGCTTCTCCTGTGGAGGAGACATGACACACGTCTGATGGAGCCCAGAAGATTGGGCTCATCTGGTACCCTATGCTCCTGTGTGACACGGCAGATGGCTTCTGTCTGTCATCCTTGATGACAATGCAGACTTGTAGCTGCCCACTCTCTGATATCCCTAGGAGGAGAGGAACTTGGTCCCCACTTCAGAGCTAAGGCAGGAGAGAGCCCAGCGCTGGGTGGGCTGCAGTGGTGGGAGTGGGAAGCCTTCCTGACCTTCACAGTCCTTCCTCTCTCCTTTCCCCTCCTCCCCCTGTCAAGTTTAACTTTGTACCTTTAGTGGTTGGATGGCCTCCTATCTTCCAGTAAGGAAATCTTCCCAGCTGAGGCCACTCTTGGGATGGCACAGGGATCAGAAGACTGTGCCCATGACTCTGCCTTCCCTAATGAAAATTAAGCATGAAAAGTCATATTGTGTGACTCAGAAGGGACACGGAGCCCTCAAAGATTTCTGGAGTCCCTTCTGGCTTCTGTTAGCTTCAGAGAAAGTGGCATCTCAGTAATGCTGCTCAGGGTGTAAGCTAGCACCGTTTTATTTTCAGTGATCAATGCAGAGGCTGGGAGGATTCCATCAGGCCTGGGTTGAAATCTCTCAAGGGATAAATACTGGCCTCAGATTCAGAGAAGTCCTATGGAATGGAAGGTGGCAATGGAGTGCCAGGGAGGGCTGGGACCAGGAACCTCCTCCTGTTCAGGCATTTGCACTGCTCTTCCTAGCCTCTCAGGACAGCAATGGGGATGACGGCATTGTGACACTTGGTCTTGGTGGTCAGCCTGTGGGAATCGGAAGATGCTTAGAAAATTAATACACTTCTCTCTCTCTTTCTCTCTCTCTGTCCCCCCCCCTCTCTCTCTCTCTCTGTGTGTGTGTGTGTGTGTGTGTGTGTGTGTGTGTGTGTGGTAGAGACAATTAGCATAGGCCAGTGAATGGAGGGGGACGACTCACCTTGAAGGTAAGTGGCACCGCCCTAGGAGTCTGGGCACACGGATGAAAACGATCAGAGGGAGAGCAGTTCCTTCACCATTCTCACTGCTCCATTCCTCTTGAGATTCCTCTTCTTTTTTTTTCTGACGTCACCTGACGACATCAGACTCCAGATTCTTCTACCTTCAAATATCATGTCGCAGCAGTGACTCTCCAGAGAGCTTCCCAGCTGTCATCCCAGACTGGGACCGTATTCTGAAGCTTCCAGCTCTTGGACTGAACAACCCCCCCCCCCCAACACACCCCAGCTCTCAATTGTAGCACTATCCAACCACTGTTGATGTGAGCCAATCTAATACCCCTTATAATTACATGTGCTCATTTGTTTCCGTTCTGCTGGAAAATCCTGGCTAACACACCGTCCCCACATCTCGGCTCTGCCACTTGGCATTTCCCTCACACACTGCCAGTTCCTTCTTAGTGTACAGGACAAGGTGTCTCACCCAGCTGGATCAGCCTCACACCTCTGCTTCCTGCTGGCTCAATGAAGCTCATCAGGGAAAGATGAGGGTGAGAACATATTGAGGGACGGCAAGGCCAATTCAGTGCAGATTTGAGGTCCCGCCCTGGCTCCAGCACATTCTGATGGCATGACATTAGTCAAGCTATCCAAGTTCTCCGTCTCAGCAAATCATCTGACAATCTAGGAAATGACCACCACCCTTCTTGTGGGGTTTCTGAGAGTGTTCAATGACTCCGTCCTGTGCCTGGCACATAAAAAGCACTCAATAAATATGAGCTAAATTATTATGAATAATAATAATGTTTGGGAGACCCCCCATTATCATTGGGATTGAGCCGTTTACAGAAAAGCATACTGATGTCTTGAGAGATGGGCAGACAGCCCATGACATCCACTGTAGCGGGCTGAGAGCTGAGAAGCAGTGTGAACCAGGCAAGGGAGAGCAGAGCTGTGTTTAAAGTCACAGCCAAGGGCGGAGAGACAGAGCCAGTGCTGCTGAAAAGATTCAAGCATTGATAGAGGAATGGCTCCTGGTGACAAACATGGCTGGATCAGCTTTTGGGGACAGAAGTCATATGGAGGTTATAAAAATGCCGGCTCACGTTCTGATCCAGGGCATGAGTCATTCAAAGATAAGACTGTGTGTGTGGGCCGGGTCAGGAGACAGTTACATCAAAAGAGACTTGGCTCCAGAGAACAGAAATGCCTAGAATGCCTCCTCCTCTCCTGCCCTCTTGGGCTTGTCTTTTTGACAAAATGAGTCGTGAGCAAGAGGGATTCTGGTGATTGGACAGCTGTGTCACCAAGTCCCCTGGGCAGATCGCCTTCCTCTGCCAAGGTACTTCAAAGCCTTGTGACAGTAAAGGAAAGCAGGCCGTTTTGCCTTAGGAACAGTTGAACTTGGCCCAGGGCAGTGAGAAGGCTGACTTTAGGGTTAGCCTTATTTTGAGCATTTTCGAAGCACCAACACAATCCTTTTCAAATCCCACCCATTTACAGCTAAGGGGAATGAGATTCAAAGGTGAACTACTTGCACAAAGCCTCACTTTGTATGGTAGCTCTGCAAGTGACTGGCCAGTGACACTGAGGTTTTCACCTTGGCTCCTCTGTCCACTCTGAATGGGTGCTGTCTGCCCAGGTACTCTCCTGCTTGGGATGCTCTATGCCAGGAGCATCCTCGAGTCCCCTAGAAACTAGCTCAGCCCCCTAAAAAGCACTTCAGCTAGATGGAGATGACCAAGGAGTCATCATGTGGGGGTGTCACCAGGCTGGAATTACAGGTCAAGGCAAAAAGCCTAGAGGCTGAGACAACTTCACAGGTTAAGAACAGTAACAATGTCCTTTAAAGTGAACAGCTTGTCTTCAAGGATCAAACTTGGAGCAAGGCCTCCTCTTATCAGCTCACCTTTGGTCAGTGTCCCCAAAGACCACAAAGGGTTCCCAGGAGGATTGAGGCCCCAATGCTTATAGTGAAAACCAGTTCACAAACACATTCTTTGCTGGCTTCTTTTCCTGACTGACTTCTCTTTCCTTGTGTTTCCTTTGATCCCTTCCCACATAAGCCAAGCACTAAGGCAGAAGGACTCCTTGTAATTCCTGGCTTCCTGAATTGAATGGTGGAGATTGGTGGGTGTGTGTACCTGGCTGGGCCCTGATGCCCCAGCACACTGGCCAAGCACCAGGAAGCCTGTTGCTCTCAAAATCATTTCTGGCTAACAATTCTTCAGTGTGCTGAACACTGAAATCAGTAGACTGAGAAAAGCACATGGCCCATGAATGTGAAACGACCCCCCTATACAGCCTCACGTGTTTGTGATTAAACCTCAAACTTACTCCCTAGCTGGTGGAGCCTTTAGGAGATGGAGCCTTGCTAGAGGAGGAGTGTCACCAAGGACAGACCTTGGGGTGCTGAAGCCCAGCCCCACTTGCACCACACAGCGAGTTCACTCTCTACCTCCTCCTGGCTGATATGTGACAACGTGAGCCAGCTTCCTGCTCCTGCCAGGCGTTTCCTGCCATGATGAAAAAGCTGGAAATAAAGCCTTTCCTTCCACAAACTGATGGTTGTGTATTTTGTCCGGGTGACATGAAGGTAACTGTTGACACCCCTCCACAATGTAGGTGGGCCTCAATCGTGTGGAAGGCCTTGAGAGTAGAGGTGCTAGAGAAGAGCCAGGTCTGCCTCCACTGCTACATCAGCTAGGGACCCAAGTTAGCCTGCATCCTGAAGAGTTCAGACTCTAAGCCCATCTGAATCTCCAGACTTGAACCCCACAGGAATTGGGGGAATTCCTTAACCAGGATTTCTCCCTCTCCATGCCCATCTTCTCTCTCTCTCTTCCTCTAAACACACACACACACACACACACACACACACACACACACACACACACACACACACACCATTGCTCTTTTTTCTCTGGGCAACATCAGCATATCGACCTCTCTCTGGGCTACCACAGTACCCACATACTTTGGCTCTACTTTTGATTTACTTACTATGCTGCATTAGCATTATTATACTATTTTAGCATCTATTTTCTGTTATTTAAATACTCTCTTGGCTAGCATCTCTGCCCTGCTAAGCAGAGCACTGTGATTGTAACCATGGTGGTGATCGGCTTGGTTTCTTTGGCTTTTTTGGACCTAACTAAAACAGCACACCATAAACACCCTCAGGGATGAATGAAAGATTGGATTAGTATTTGTTGTAGGAAGAGAGAAGGGTTCAGATGTTAGGCAAGGGTGCAGAATGATTTCAAAGTGGCTGCCGCCTTGGGTCCTTATTCTGTAAGCCCGCTGGTCTGAATGGTTTCAGGAAACTTCATTCCTGGTAAACATCACAACCTCTCACGCTCCTTCACTCACATGTATGTGCTAGTCCAGCATCAAGACAATCATTCATGATTAACAGAGCACAGCTTCCAGAGCAGCCACCAAGCAGCCAGATGGATTATCCACTTCTGTGGCCTGGAGCTACGCTCTGACGGGTAAGGGGCACCTGGCTGAGTGGCACAACCTGAAGCTTGTTTTTGCATCAGCTTAAAATATTTACAAATGGCTGGAGATGGGAGATTGTACCCCTGTTTCTCTCATTTCACATGTTTTCATTAAGAAGAAGAAGAAGAAGAAGAAGAAGAAGAAGAAGAAGAAGAAGAAGAAGAAGAAGAAGAAGAAGAAGAAGAAGAAGAGCAACAACAAAACGAAGGCAGGCTTCATTCTGGTGCCCAGTTTGTGGGAGGGATTTTTCCAGCCCTGACTTGACTGTGTCAAAGCTGTCTTATCCCAGATGGTGAAAGCCTCGAGGGAGGTTAATGTCTCTACCTGCTCTTCATCCACAGCCCCTTAAGAAAACAGACTTTGCTCTCTGGTAGAGAAAGTATTGTGAGGTTTATTTTTTCTCTTCTGCATTTATCTTGGAACCTGAAACCAGAGCTATGGCATACGTTATTTGCATTGTCCATTCGGAAACAAAGACGAGGTTTCTATTTACACAGTGGGTTCTTCTCAGTATGTGAACCACCGTGCCGTAGAAGGGCAAAAACCAAAGCTCAGAAGGAGTGTCATGCAAGCTGATGTTTTGTTTAATTCCTTGCCATTGGGGATTCTCCGGTCCTCCTAATATGCCAGATAATAAGATTGATTCTAATATTGACTGTGTGTCAGGTCTAGCTCCAGCTAATTCATACCCTCAACAAATCTGTTGTTTTAAGATGGGGTAAATGAGGGACATGAAGTCATTCTCCATCTGACTGCAGCCTGCATGTTCCCTCCATTCTTTTCAGCCTAAGCGACCAAATCTGGAGTCTCCCTTTAGATTCTGCCTTGGACGTTCAGACTTCCACCTCCAGTTGCCTGCCTTGTCCTCATGTGGACATCTGCAGGCATCTTCAAACAGGCATCACTGAACTCCACCCCTCTTCTCTCACAGGGCTCCTGCCTCAGTGAGTGTGTTACCTGTCCAGCAGGGCACACACTCTGAAGCCAGACATCTCTGCTACCTCTCCACACACCGCATCTTCACACATGAGCAAGTCATCTCAGGGGTTATCCTTCCTCCTAACTATCCCTAGCTGACCCCTATTGTGCTAATCTAGGTCACCGTCCCCATAGTCTCCATAATCCATCCACAATGTGCCACAGACAGTTTTTTTTAGCATAGAAATACTCGGCCATGTATATTTATTAATTCACAACAAGTTACTCTGAAATCTAGCAACGGAAAACAACATGTATTTACCTCACAGCTTCTATGGATCAGAGGTCCTGTGGTGATTTAGCTGAGTGGCCCTGGCTCAGGATCTCTTCTCAAGCTGCCATCAAAGCCTCTGCCAGCGCTGTGGTCATCCTCACCTCATGGCACAGTTAGGGGATGTTGGCCTCTAACCATAGGCAGGCCAATGTCCTCCTAGTTGCTGACTGGAGACATGTCTCTTTCGTCTTTTTGGCTGCTCCAAAAATACTTTTCCTAGGTTTAAAGAATAGGACACAAGTCATGATCTTTTAAAAGAATATTTATTTATTTATTTTCAAGCAGAGAGAGAGAGAGAGAGAGAGAGAAAGTGAGAGAGAGAGAGAGAGAGAGAGAGAGAGAGAGAGAGAGAGAGAGAACCTGGCCTTCAGCCACTGCAAACAAACTCCTGATGCAGGTGCCTCTTTGTGCACCTAGAAGCCATTATCATAAGATGGCCTACTCTCCGTCAGAAGTAATGTCCTATCACTTCTGCCATCGCGTACTCTGTAAAGTCATTAAATCCAGCCCCAAATCAGAGTACCAAAGTGTGACCATCAGAGGAGATGGGAATCTCTGGTTCTAGGACATGGTCGGCATGTGGCTTACCAGACATCATCTCCTCCCCAAGCCCTCACTTCGTCAAGTGTATGTGCCCGCTAGGGCCCTCGCTAGCTTCTCCTCCAGCTGCCCCCAGCTGTAATAAAGGATACCTCCGTACACTCAGCATCACAGAGCTGTCCAAAAACCACCGGGCAAGCAATAGTATTCTTCCCTTTCTTACAGTTGAGGGACCATTTTGTGTGTGTGTGTGTGTGTGTGTGTGTGTGTGTGTGTGTGTGTGTGTGTGATTATTTTAGTACAAATTACTTCATCATTGTGAAAGGTTTTTTTTCTGTTATAATTAACAATAAAAGTCTTGCTAAGGTTATGAGCTCTATTAAATTTCACTTGTAGCAAACTCTAAAATAAATATTAGTTGCCAAAACACCATGTTTTGATAGGCTAGCGGAGAAAAATACATTCTGTAGAGTCTCTCGTTAAAATGGTACTGCTATTTTCTTTTTTTACACATTAAATTTATTTGCCTTTCTCTCTCTCTCTCTCTCTCTCTCTCTCTCTCTCTCTCTCTGTGTGTGTGTGTGTGTGTGTGTGTGTGTGTGTGTGTGTGTGCACCAAGGCCTCCTGATGCTGCAAAGGAACATCAGACACTTGTACCACTTTTAGATTCTGCTTACATGGGCAGTGCAGGAACTGAAACTGAGCCAGCAGGCTTTGCTTTTAACTATTGAGCCATCTTTTCAGCCTCTCTTTTTAAATACATTAAAAAAATTTAGGGGCTGGAGAAATTGCTCAGTGGTTAAAGCGATTGCCTGCAAAGCCTAACAACCCTGGGTCATTTCCCCAGTACCCGCATAAAGCCTAATGCACAAAGTGATACATGCATCTATGTGCAGTGGCAGGAGGTCCCCTGGTGTGTTCTCTCTCTCTCTCTGCTTGCGAATAAATAAATAAAAATTAAAAAATTTAGATACTGCTATTTTGTTAACACGTAAGACACTTTACTGGAAGATGCGGTGGGGATCAGTTTATGTCTCCTTACATTTTCTCATTTTTGTGTCGTCACGGCTGTCCCCGCAGACACTCAGAATCCTCACACCGGCATGTTGTGCTTCCTCCTTCCACAGAAGAGGAGGAACAGGAAGGAAGCCAGTGCTGGAGAATGGAGTGTACTATGTAAGTCCCTACTCCTGTGGCTCTTCATTTTACAATAAATTGAGCAGGAAATGAAATGGGTTAAGAGACAGAAACAGTCTCCAGTACTAAAGGAATCTGTAGGAGTTCCCTGACAGCAAAGCTCAAAGCTGAGGCTTTCTGGTGGATTTGAGGGTTAGGACACAGCCACACAAGGTCAGCAGGTAGTTTACAGTCAACACAAGGCTCCTGACAAGTTCCAGAGATTGGACCCCTGGCCTCCATCCTCACTGTCTTTCTCATGACAGGAAGAGGGGCTTATCTATGAATGTGACAGGAGGGGAGGGTATAGTATGACGGTGGCCCAGTTCCTGTCCTGAAGCTGTGAAGGGAAGGAGGACCCAAGCCCTGCAGGTGTGCCAGCCCCCCAAACAGCAGACAAGGCGCTTGAGTGCTCAAAAGAAATTTCCAATGTTGTTCTTCCCTCTTAAAATTCTTTTACATTCCAAGTCCTTTCACAACCTTCAAAGAATTCCTCACAACCACGGTGTATTGTCGTTCCTTCCACCTTGGCCCCAGGGCTAACACATCAGGGTTTATCTGCTTTGACTGAAACAAAAACATTACAAATCTTTCTCCCTAATCTTTCTTGCCTTCTTTTTAAAAAAAGAATTATTCATTCATTTATTTGTAAGCAGCAAGAGACAGAGAGAGAGAGAGAGGAGAGAGAGAGAGAGAGAGAAAGAGAGAGAGAGAGAGAGAGAGAGAGAGAATGGGTGCACCAGGGCCTCCAGCTGCTGCAAATGAACTCCAAACTCATGTGTCCACTTTGTGCATCTGGCTTTACATGGGTACTGGGGAACCGAACCTGGGTCATTGAGCTTTGCAGGCAAGTGCCTTAACCGTTGAGCCATCTCTACAACCCCTTTCTTGCCCTCTTATTCTAGCATTCAGGAAATAACTTGTCCCTTTATCAAGTATTATTGTCTTTAATTTCCCCTTGTTCAGTTTTATAGCAACCCTTAGTTGAACAACTATCGTAGAAAGATGATCACACTTCAGGGTTTGGTTTACTCTGAACTATAGGAATAGAGTTCTGGAATCTGTCTTAGCTGCTATGAAACATTATGGGAGGTTCTCTGTCCACACACAGGAACATTGGTCTACAGGAATAGTCTGTAATTTGGGAGAAGAATGATTGGAGTTAACGTTTTTCTGGGTCCTTCTATTGTTTGTGAAAAACTCATGCTTATAATCTTGGCACTGTGAGGCTGAGTCAGGGGGATTGTAAATTTGAGCCCAGCATGGGATTCATAATGAGACACAGTTTAAAAAAAAACCACAATAAAATAGAAGAAAAGAAGGAAATGAAAATGAAATCTGTAGATGTAACACAGCACCTTCTGCATCTCAAAACATAAAAGCAAATCCTTTGATAAGAGTAAAAAAAATGTATTCCTGTAATCCCAGCATTTGGGAGGTGTGGTTGGTGGTTCACACATGTACTCCTGTGAGCCCAGCACTTGGGAGGCTGAGGCAGGAGAATAGGCAGGAATTTGTAGTCAGCCAGGGCTACATTGTTTCAGGCCATCTTGGAGAATAGAATTAAAATAAATAAATAATCCCAAAAGTAAATAAAACCATGCTTCATTTTTTTTGCATGTATGGGCAACACAATATTAATTTTCATATATTAAACTTTCTAAGTTGACAAGAATATGAAAATCAATAGAAAAATCAGAATAGTCTATGAACAAATATTTCAAAGAAAAGAATATATAAATGGTGAATAAGTAGTAAGGTCAATCTTATTTATACTCAAGGTGATATGAATTAAAACATGTGAGATAGATTTTAACAAAGCTGTATTACCAAAAAAGTCAACATATATAAATCATCTTTTAAGGAAAACCTATTGTGATGATTAGGTTTTGTTGTCAACTTGATCTTTTAAATTATCTTGGGTGTGTGTCTGATGTTGTTCACAGGAAGGCGGCCCTCTCAGTAGGGGGCAGGATGTAAGGAAGCTCAGGGAAGTTGGAAATTAACATTCCTTCCTGTGTGGGCAGTGCAGAAAGCAAATTCCAGAGACTCAGGAAGCCATTAAGTCTGGGGAAGGGTTATAAGACCCCACCCTAAGGCTATATAAAGGGGAAGAAATTCTCTCCTGGCCCTTCTGCCTGTTTGCTGTCATGAGTGTGGTGTTGGTGATGGGTTTCTCTGTCTGCTTGGACCTGTGAAAGGCAGTCAGCCTCTTTCACTTGTATGAACTTCCCCTGGATCTTCCTCCCAATAACTGTGCCTGGTTTGGAGGTTCCTCCCAATAGTATGTGGCTGACTGAAACATGTATGTTATGGTTTGGATCTGAAGTGTCCTCCAAAATCTTAGGTATTTAAGTCCCAGTGCAGCACTACTTACAAAAGTAAGACCTTTGGGAAGTGATTGGATCAGGATGGTTCTAACTTCATCAATGATTAACCAATTTAGTGGGCTCTTGGGTGGTGGTGGAAACTTTGGGAGGTGGAGGTAGAGCCTAACTAGAGGAAGGTCCCTGGGGAGGGGGTGCAATTTAAGTGTGCATTTGGTCCCCAGCCCCTTTCTCTTTCTACTTCCTGGCCACCATGACGTGAGCAGCTTTGCACCACCATAAAATTCTGCCTAGCCATTGGCCCAATAGCAATGGAGTCAAATGACCACAGACAGACACCTCTGAAATCATGAACTAACATTAATCTTTGCTTTAAATTGGTTTTCTCAGTCTTTTTTTTGTCACCATGACAGTAAGTTGACTGGTGCAATTTAAATACTGTGGCATTAAGAGTATAAATTGGTACAATTTTTTAAGCTAAGATAATAAACGTACTTTTTAACCTAGTAATTCCATTGTAGATGTGTCCTAGAGAAAAACTTTCACATATGCAGAGGAAAAGATGGATAAGTATGTTCTTAATACTGTTATTCACAAAAGAAAATACCCACTTGGTAATCATCTAGTCATTGACAAGGCTAGGTAAATAACTAGATTATATTTACATACAATGGAATATTCTATGAAGGGAGTCTAGCAACATTTAACAACCTGGGCTAATCTTGAAAAAGCTTCTGAGTAAAACAAAAACAAAAACAAGTCAGAGAAAGTTCCATTCATTTTGATACCATTTTTTGTTTTGTTTTGTTTTGCTTTTTTTGACCTGGCACTGACTCTCTAATCCCAGACTGGCCTTGAACTCACAGAGATCATCCTACCTCTGTCTCCTGCTGGGATTAAAGGTGTGTGCCATCATGCTTGGATTCAGGCTGATTTAACTCCTGCATACCATCATAGTCTTCAGAGTTGCCAGGATTATACCTTCATACACTGACTTTTTTCCCCAATTTCGAAATCAAGCAGCATGTTGGCTTTGATTCAAATATGTCCTCATCCCCAAAATTCATGTGCTGAAAACACAATTTTATGAAATGCATGTGCTGAAAACATAAATTTTATGAAAAAAATTCATAATTTTATGAAAATTCATGTGCTGAAAACATGAATTTTATGAAAACATAATCCCCAAATTTAACTGCTGATATTTTGAGGTGGGGTTTGTGTGGTTTAAATGGCATGATGAGAGTTGGGCCCCAGGATGGGACTAACATCTTTATAAGAAAACCTAAAGAAGGCTAGGGTGGAGGCTCAGTTGATAGAGTGCCTGCCTGGCACACAAGACACCGAGTTCAGTCCCAGCACTTATATAAACTGGGTTTGGTCATGCTTGCCTGTCAACTCAGCATTTGGGAGGCAAAGGCAGGAGGATCAAAAGTTTATGTAACTGGATGGAGAGATGGCTCAGCGGTTAAGGCACTTGCCTCCAGTGCCTAAGGCCCCGGGTTCAATTCTCCAAGACCCACATAAGCCAGACCCACAAAGTGGTGGCCCTGGTGCGCTCTCTCTCTTTCTCTCTCTCTGTATCTCTCTCTGCTTGAAAATGAATAAATAAAACATTTTACAAAAAAAAAGTTTATGTAACTCAGGGTACTTGAGACCTAGTTTCTAAACAAACTAAACCAAAACAAAAAAATACTATGAGAAATCAATTTCTTGGAGCTGGGGAGATGGCTCAGTGGATGAAATGTTTGCCCCACAAGTATGAGACTTTAATTTGGATCCCTAGCACCCACATAAATGCCAGGAGAGCCTAAGGCAAGCTGGCTGGCTAGACTAGCTGAATCAGTGAGCTCTGGGTTCAACTAACAGGTCCTACCTCAGTAAATAAAGTAGAGAGTGATAGAAGAAGACACCAGACATCAACCTCTGGTCTCCACATGCACACACGTGCACCCATCACAGATGCATATATGTACACATGCACAGTAGAGCGAGAGAGAGGAATAGAAAAGGAGACCTGAGTTCATCCACCCCTTTGTTATCATCAACTTATGGCCTTGACCATGTTATGGCACATAAAGCCAGCTCTTTCTGGATGTGGACACCATCATGTTAGATTTTGCAGCTACCAGAACAGAAAACAAAATGAGATAAAATTGCTTAAAATATACACAAACTAGAGGCTGGGAGATTTCTGAGCAGTTAAAGGTGCTTGTTTGCAAAGCCTGACAGCCTAGGTTCAATTCTTCAGTACCCACATAAAACCAGATGCACAAAGTGGCGCATGCATCTGGAGTGTGTTTACAGTGGCAAGAGGCCTTAGCATGCCCGTTCTCATCCTCTCTCTCCCCTTGTAAATAAAGAAAATATAAAATATATACACAAACTACTTTAAAAAGGAGAAAAAATAAATTGTCATATTTATCTTTTCACAGGCTGATTAATTAGGTCATTTCAAAGGTATTGTCAATTGTGTTGGTTAAGTTTTGTTGTCAGCTTGACCTGTTTAGTAATCTTGGATGGGTCTCTGAGGTTGTTTATAGGAAGGCAGCCCTCTCAGTAGGGGTCAGGATGTAAGGAAGCCCAGGAAGCTAGAAACAAACATCTCTTACTGGGAGGGTGCTGCAGGAAGGAGATTCCAGCGACTCAGGAAGTTAACAAGTCTGGGAAAGCGTTTTAAGACCCACCCTAAGGCTATATAAAGGGGAAGGAATCCTCTCCCTCACCTTTCTGCCTGTTTGCTGTTCTTTGAGTGTGGTGCTGGTGATGGTTTCTCTCTCTGCTTAGACCTGTTAAAGGGGGGGCCAGCCTCTTTCTCCATCATGGAACTTCCCCTGGATCTGTAGCTTTAATAAATCCTTTCTTCCCATAACTGTGCTTGGTTTGGAGGTTCATCCAAGTGGCCCATGTGGCTGACTACCATAGCAATGTTCTGTTCTTAGTGGTTCTAAGTTTAGTGACAGGTTCTCAGATATTCCTTTTCTATTTGTTCTTGGTTTATATAAACACCGAATAGATTATCTTCTGCTATTGAAGTGTTACATCAAAAATTAAGCAGGAGCCAAACCATCCAGTGACTTGGTCATATTAAAAGTTCTAGGCTTCTTTTTCTCACTTAGTTTGTATTTCCCATGGGTCCCTTCAGCATCTGGACAGTCATGAGTCAGACATGGAGAAGGTCATCCTGACTGAAAAATGCCCACCCTGCCCCCATTTCCATGCTTAACTCCTACCCATCAAATGCCGGCTGTTCCGATTGGTTGGGTGAGACATTCTCCGGGCAGATGTCTTGTTAAAGCTCATGTCACACACCCAGCATTACCCTTCCTGGAAGGTTCATGGCTGTCACATGGCCAGGAGAGGAGCCCTGCGGGGAACCCCTTTGTACAACCCTTCTTGGGCTTGTCTATAGCCATGCATAGGGTTGGGACCTACGTATCCTTCAGACTGTGCCCTGGTGAGCTTTGTGAACTCATGCACTTCCTCCCCGCTTCCATTTTCCTTTTCTTAAACAATTCTTGGTCCTTTTAGCAGGCTCTGTGGAGTCATTGGGACTCATAAGTAATAAAAAAAAGTTGGGAGTGTGAACCAATAATGTCAGCAGAAGCTCGTGGGGGGAAGGTTTCATGGTCGTTCTCCCCTACCCCATGTCCACCCCGGGGTTTAGATCACTTTGGCACCTGCTGTCCAGAGAACTGGGGCCATGGTGAGTCATCGTAGTCACAAAACCAGGATTGGGATTTTTCCCAGCTATTGGCCAGGGTGCAAATTAATACTAGTGTGTGCACTTTTCAAACTAAGGAAATGGCTCCAGAACTCCTTTAAAAGCTTTGTTGCAAACTCACGGGCCAACTTTCAATGGTGAGTAACTCCACAAAATTGGCAAGTGCTGAAACTCATGACTGAGTTCATGGGACCAAGTAGTTATAAACATGATTAATTGAACAGTGCTCCCTCTATCTAAAGAACCATTGAAAAACCAGGGAAGTTAAGGTCAGTGGCTACATTCACACGTGAGCCTTGTCAAGGGACCCATGGTCAAAGGCAGGTAAGAGTTAGAGGACAGTAAGGCTCCCAGAGACAAGGCAGTCAAATGTCCCAGGGCTGCAAGTTTTGTCTCCCTGTCTGAGCTTCTCCAGGAAATCTCCATGTCTGTCATCTTCTTGGGCCTTTCGGACCAGACAAATAGTCACGTGTTCAAGTGGTCAGGAGTTTGGCTCTGTTTGTCTGGACACATCTCTATGGATTCTTCTGGACTTCAGTTTCCTCATCTATAAAATGAGAATAATCATAATGTCAGCCTCCTAAGGGGAAGGGGGCTTGTGAGGAGTGGTCTTCTTCATGAATACAGTTTCAAAAATGGCCCATTCATATTTACAATTTAATATTGTTTAGGTTATGTTTCTAGTTGCTGCCCTTGAAGGAACTCCATGATTCTCTTATGTTAGTAGTTTATGTGAAGGCCAAAGATTTCCTATCTGTATTTTTTTGTATCCACTGTTATAGAGAATTAATAGTTACATTTACCAGTGAGCTTTATGTTTGTATGCATATTCATGTTACTAATTAGAATCATCTCAGCTTGTAGAACATCATTTAGCATTTTTTGTGAAGTAGGTTTAATGGTGGTAAATTTCTTCTGTTTGTCTAGAAAAATCTTTATCTGTCCTTCACTTCTGAAGGACAACTTTTCTGGGTAAAATATTTTTGGTTGGTAATTTTAAAATTTGTATCACATTAATTATATTATTCCAGCGGATTTTTTTTTGCCTACACGGTTTCTGCTAAGAAATCCATTAATAGTTGCGTATATAGGATCCTTTTCTGTCTCTCTCTGTTTTTCTTTCTACTTTCATTATTTTTGTCTTGGATTTTTCTTTTTTATTTTGGTAATGACCTGCCTCAGCAGAGACCTCCTAGGGCTGAATCTGTTCAAAGACTTTTAAACTTCAAATATCTGAATACTCACATCTGTCTCCAAATATGAGAAGTTTAATGTCACTTGTGGTGGTGTGAATATAAAATGTGCCCCATAGCCTCGTATGTTTGTGATTAAGCCTCAATCCCTGGCTGGATGAGCCTTGCTGGAAGAGGTGTGTTGGGTGGAGGAAACACAAAAGTGTCTAGAGAGATATGAGGCATGGAGTGCTAGCAATGTTCACAGGCCGTGTGTGTGTGTGTGTGTGTGTGTGTGTGTGTGTGTGTGTGCGCGCGCAGATGCTTATGTCCCATGAGCATGGGGGCAGAGGCCAGAGGAGATTGTCAGGTGTCTCTCTCTTCACTCACTCCCAGATTTCTGTATTTCTTTGAGATAGGGTCTTTCCCTCAGTGATCCCCAGCAAATCTCTGGTGCCTGCCCCTTCTACCTGTGCCCAACATCGAGAGCTAGGAAGTAGCAATACATAAACATGAAACCAGACATTCATACTTCAAATGACAATGTATTTGATTTTTTTCCTGATAAATCCTGATACTGTCCTGGGCCTATGAAACAAACATGTCAGTGACATGAAATAATAGTGAAATTCGACAGAATAGCAAGTCTACAAACTGCTGGAGACTAATGTTTGTAAGCACATTCTCCTCTGGGATGTGGAAGCAGAGATTTCCTCTCCTGAGCACAACCATCACTGCACATCAACAGGCCTGACTAGGCAGCTTGGGGAATGGGGAGTAGGGTGAAGAGGGGGTGCATATGCTTTAGAGCAACAGCAGATAAAGCTTCCCTGTGACCTTGTCACCACATCTGCCCACGGTCACTGAGCTCACCCACCAGAGCTCTCAATAAACAACCCAGCCTACTGAGCCCTATATTCCCCGGATTTCTGCTCCAACTGGTGGTGATGGTAGACTCCAGCTGGTGTTTATGGCTGTCACGTGGGTAATGAGCCAGGGAGGGAGTCAGGAACTTGGGCTTCATAAGGACAGTGATGGGTTTTGTGAGAGCACAGAGCTCAGAGCTTTCGGCTCTTCCCCATTCTGCTGGATCCTAGTCTCCATCTTAATTTTGCACACGAGCCTCCTCCACCCCCAGCCCAGCACCTATGGGTGTCTATAGCCTCACTGTGGACACTGCTCACTTGGGTCCTTCCTCCCCATCTTGATCATCCTTTCCTCTCCCTCTCTCTCTCCCTCCCTTTCTCTCTCTCTCTTTCTCTCACTCTCCTAATTTAAAATGTAAAAAGTACTTAGTGAGACAGAACTTAGTGAGACAGAATCAAGCAATGAATAATAACTGGCTTTTCAAAATAAATACAAGAGCCATTTTTCTAAATTAAAATAAAATGAAAATAGAGCAAACTACCAGAGGACATAATAATAATAATAATAATAATAATTTATGTAGAAAGAAATTGACTGCGAAAGTGGGTAAACCATAGTATGTGTGCATAAAAATAAATAATACATTGGCCCCAAACAAGAAGACAAGTTGGACAGAGACCGATCTCATTCATTTCTCTTCTCTCAGGCCTGAGAAGTCCTGCAGGGCTCAGTGTTCAGGGTGCCTCCTCATAAAGTTTTCTGGCCTTATAATTGTTTATGCTGGTAATGTGATATTGGCATCAGATACTTCTATCTGTCACAAAGTGGAAATCTTTATACGTGTTGGAAATACATATATAAAGAGAAAAATCAGAAAGCAATCATCTTGAAGCCAATCTATTAAATTTAATCCAGCTTGAATTGAAAACACTTAGTACTTTATAGATAATATGTAAATGCCATGGTTTTTCAAATGATCTGTAAGATGGGACGAATCTGGGGTTCCACTGGGTACCAGAGGCCAAGAAATGCATGTATGGTTAGCAGCTCATGGAGATCTCGGCCCGAGTTGAAGGGCCTTGTTTCCCTCTGAGAAGGGTTTCAAGGATGAAATGAGTATTTTAGTCCCCACATTGGTTCATAGGTTCAGACTGGAGAATCTTGGACTGTCATAAGATTAATGGCTCTGAGAGACAATGTCAAGAACATGAGAATGTACGGGGCAGATGTAGAATGAAGTTGATATTATATTTCAGATGTTCTAGGAAGTGACTTAAAGAGGAGACACAACGTTTCTTGGTTTAGTTACTGCGTGAGGAGAGAGTGTGACTGACATCCCAGAATTCTGTATGACCTGATTAAATGCTGTCTTGGCTCCCGTGGTCAAACCTAGGCCTTCTAAGGACAACCTAATGGGCCAACTACAGTTCAAGCTCAGACCCAATAAGTGCAAGGAAATGTTAAAAGAGTTCATGTTTAAAGGACTCATAAAAAAGATCCTCTATTAAAAATGTACTTGTCCTGCCAACTACATTCAAGGGGCTACATTGTTACCATGAGTGAAAGGAAATTCCAGCTCTCTGTGGCTAATTCATTTACAGGTAATTTGTGCAGCATCCAATTTGAGTTTCTTTTCCTATTAAAATGCTGAGGCTTCTGGTCCAGGCAGGATGCAGACACTGTCGGGTATTTGGTAACCTGCAAGGGCAGAACCCCTACGTGGGGTTGTGAGGCTTACCAAGGTTAGCCTGAGACAAGGTTGAGGGAGGTGAATGTGTGAATATTTAAGGTCATTAAAGACTGGGTGGGGAATCGTGGTTCAGGCTCACATGTTGGGATCAGATGTACCCAGAGTACAGTCCTACTTCTGACTTGGGACAAATGAACATGGCTTCTTGAGACCAGCTCCTCTTCTTCATATGTTAATTACAATTGCATGAGCTTCTCAGAATTCACGCAGGGCTCTGATGAGATCATGCTTGCAAGATCCCGAGAGGCTCAGTAAATGGCAGAGGTGTTCCAAGACCTCTCTGTAAGTCAGCACACTCCTAACACTGTGAAGCCAGTGCACTGTGGTATCTGGGGTGTTTGCACCGTAGCAAATATAAAAGGTATAAAAAGGTATAAAAAGTGATCTCCACTTCCGACTGTTGTATCCTAGATGGCTTCACATTGCTGGGATGAACATCTAAGCCAGACACAGTTTATGAGAGGAAGGGATTTGTTTCAAGCTTATAGATCGAGGGGAAGGTCCATCTCTGATGGAAGAAGCTGGCTCCTATTCATAAATGCAAGCAGAGAAAACCACCAAACAGCCAACAAACACCAAAAGCAGCAAGCATAAACCTGCAGCAAACAGGCCCCAGAGCTCAAACCTCTCTGCTTACCTTTGGGCTGGAACCCCAGGATGTGCCTGCCCCAGTGACACCTGTCCAGCCAGGCAGCTAGAGACCCAAGTTATAAATTTCAATAAGACACCTGAGTCTATGGGGGACATACATTCAAGACACCCCCACACACACTACCCCACTCGTGTCTAAAAGATCTTTGCTTTCTGCGGCATTTTGACTGCTTCACATTCTGTCAATGTCATTTCAAAAATAATTGAGCTGTCATGCCAAGAAGACATGTACAAACACTGCTTAGGATAAGTGCAAAAGAGAGTTGATTCATGCTGGATTTGGGGCTGGTCACAGCATTTGTCAGGCTGGAGAAGGGTCATGCCTCCCATGGGAAGCCCCCAGAAAAGCAGGAGTGAAAGAAGACACTCCCTCTGGGTTAGTTGTTTTGTGAACTACTGCTCAGAGGGTACCTTCTGGAACACATGATGTTGGCTTTATTGCTTGACATTTGTTTACACAAGTAAACTTAAAATCCAGAAACACTGGGTGTTATCATTCATTGCTCAGATGTCTGTTTAACTCAGTTCACCTAAAACAGACACAATTAGCTATATGCATTGGCTGGCTTTGCAGGGCTGAAGAAAAGGGAGGGATGCCAGGGTTTTCAGAAGTGGCCTGAAGGAAGTAAGACTGGTTAGTGTCATGTTTCTCTGTTGTTGGTTTCCCATGAGTCTGTGTGGGACACATCTGATAAAGATGTTTGTCCTGGCTTCTTCCTTTGTGCTCCCTCCATCTCTCCTTGCTCCTCCTTCATTCTCCCGACTCCAAGCAGCCTATAATCTCCCTGGCCTGGGAACCCTGTGGTTTGGGGTACTCCATTCACCCTGCATTCTTCCTTCATGCTGTAGGCAGTACCTCCTTACTCCTCTTAGCAATATTCTGTCATTTGTCTCATAAAAGAATAAAACTAGGGCTGGAGAGATGTCAGTTAAGGCACTTAATCACCCAAGTTTGATTCTCCAGAACCCACCTAAAGCCAGATACATAAAGTAGTACATGCATCTGGAGTTTGTAGTGGTGAGAGGCCCTGTTGATCCATTCTCTCTCTCTCTTTCTCTCTCTCTGCAAATAAATAAATAAAGTATTTTAAAAAAGAGAATAAAATTAGACTGCCCCATCCCAGACTTGCTTGCATTGCAGGCAGAGGGGAGAGGGCTCCTCCACAGGTCTAACTCCATAAGTCATGATCACCGTCACTCAACTCCTACAGAAATTTCAGAGGGCAAGTGGTGATGATATCAGGTATCACCCATAAAATAGTGTTCGGAATGCTTGGTTTCCAGCTGATGGAGACTTGAGAAACTAAGCCTTGCTGGGGGAGGTGTGTTGTTAGGATCAGACTTATGGTGCTATAGCCAGCTCCCTTTGGCCAGAGTTGGCTCACTCTCGTGCTGCTGTTTTCCATTTGCTGTGGCTGAGGTGATGTCCAGTCTCTGCTCATGCCATGCTGTCCCCTGCCATCATGAAGCATCCCCTGGAGACTGTAACAGGACATGGTACCAGAGGAGTAGGGTTGTACCTACAACAGGGGGTCACTGAGATCTCCTCATTGGGCAGTGTAAGGGAGACCTGCTTGCCAATCCAAAATCCAAGGGGCAGATAGAGAGCCCTAGAAATCTATCTCTTCCTGCTTGTTACCCTTCCAAAAACCTCAGTGAGTGTGAGAGACCAAAGGACCTGCCTTGTGGTACCTAGCTCAGAGCACTCAGAGATTCCTCCCTTCCCCAGATCAGGAGATCAAGGGCCAGGAGACATGCTGACTGCCCAGGCCTGAAGAATCAGGTCCTTTCTTCCAGAAAATGAACATCCCATGGCAGCAACCATCTACGCTTGGTGTTTCTACAAAAAAACAAAAAACCTTTGGTGAAATGGCCATGACTGCCAGCTAAGTGCTAAGGGCTCTCAGTCACCTTGACCCCTGTGTGTCCTGTTGCTTCTTCAGGCCAGGACTATCCCTCTTGGCCCTGTCCTCCTCTTACCTTGGGTCAGAGGACACACTTTGTTAAGATGTCCTGTGGATTTTTGAGTTTTCTTTCACTCATTGGTCACCAAGGATTCACAGAGAGACCTTGACCATTGACTTCGTCCCACTCACCTGGCTTGGCTCATGGTGTCCATCACCTTTCACATTCGAATCTTACCTGCAAGAGAAGAACCTTCAAAGATATCCTACAGTATCCCATGTGGAGCACTATGTAATTTGTACAGGATTTCAGAAAATAGAAAAAGAAAAAGGCAAAATCCCTTTCCGTGCTCTCTCCCGCTCACCTGGAGTTGGGGTGAGGCTGAGTTTAGAAGGGGGGACAATCAACAGGGAACATCCAAACTTGACTTGTGACATACAAGCTTATAAGGACCAGTCTCCACCTGGGGAGACTGAGAGATGCTTGCAAGCAAGCTATGACAACGGGAGCCTGTCAACAAGCTGACGATCATCTATGGTTTAGAGACCAGAGGAAAATGCAGGCTTTTGTTTATTTATTTTTTGCATGTGTATATACCTATGTGTATTTGCATGTGTATATTGGGTGTGTGTGTGTGCGTGCACATGTGTGCAGGCCAGAGGTCTATTACTCTCCATTTTATTTATTGAGACAGGATCTCACACTGAACCTAGATCTCACAGGTTTGACTGGACAAGATAGCCAGCAAGCCTCAGGGATCCTTCTGTCTGTTTCCCCAGTACTGGGCTCACTGGCATGTAGGACCACACCTAGAATTTGTGAGTGCCGGGGATCTGGAGTCAGGGTTTCATACTTGTACAGCAAGCACTTTACCCACTGAGCATCTCCCCTGCCCTGGAAATGCACTCTTGATACCAGTGTCCCTCGGTCAGCTGTGACACGGGCAGGCAGTGTCTCACCAAGGTCACTTAGTACATGCCTCTAGACTATTCGGTATCCCAGTCAGAGGACAAGCAGTGTAAGTCTCCTTGGCATGTTACAAATCTCCAGAGTGAAGATGTGCTCCCAAGCATCCCAACCAGAAGAAGTTTTCTTGGGGCCAGAAAAACAAAAGACGAAGGCAGCCCCCCCCCCCCCAGCCCAGCTCTCTTGCCAGCACCAGCAGCCAGGCAGGAGCCAGGACGGAGAGGCCAGCCGTGACCTCAGCTCCACACCCCACATCCCCCAGCCAGGTTGAGGGGCCTCAGAGCCCCTAGAACCACAAAGCTCCTGTCCAGCATCTGGGAGGTCAGAGGTCAAAACTTTATTGAATCATTGTGGGGACTTTCCAATTTGGAAGCCAGATTTTGCTTCCCGTATATTGCAATAATAAAAAATAATAATTACTGCTGCTATTGAATTTTTATGTGAACCACACCAGATCCAGACATCTGCACTAAACTAAGTTGGAGAAACTTTAGTGGAGTTTTTTTTCCATAGCCACGAACCTCTGCAGAAACTCCGTGGCTGCAAAAGTATTGCAGGAATTGAAGATTGCTCTAACAGAGAAGCCACACCTGATAATGCCTACCGAAAAGGCCTTAATAAGTAGCGCATTCTTTTGGATAACACTACAGAATTTAGTCAGGAGCCATTGGAACTGTGAAGGTAAAAGTTTTCATCGACCGTGTGGCAGAGGGGAAGAAATGGAGGGAAAGGGTTGGTCTGATGTGATCTGACTGAGAGCATAGCAGCCTGTCAAAAGAGAAGAAGCCCTGCAAGAATCTTTTCCTACCTTTGAGGGTGAGTCTCCTGCTCGGCACTGTTGCAAACAAGAAAAAGAAAATTCCTATCACCCAGCCTTCACTACCCCAGGGACTGATCCAGTACGCCCACGAGGAGGATCCCCAGTGGGTTGGGGACAGGGAGGAGTGTAATGGGGCTACATCACCAGGATTGATCATACAATGTATATAATTATGAATAATAAAGGCAAAGAGAGAGAAAGAGAGAGAGACAGAGAGAGAGAGAGAGAGAGATATGCAGAGACACCTTAGAAAAGGATTTTGCATTAAATCGGAAATCAGTCTTTTCCTCAGAGAGCCCAAGCCTGTGACCTGGACGTGTATCTGCTGTCCTGGCTCTATGTATCCAGAGGTCACCAAGTTGCTCACTGACCGACACATGTCTTGTAGCAGATGCAGGTAAGGGAACAGGAATGGCCTCTCTGCGGTATCTTTCCAGGTCCTGGGAGGTTATTTAGGAGTCTCTAGTCATGAGATTCCTATAGAGACAGGACCAAGAGGAAGGACTCATGGACAGGCGATTTTAAGGAGTTGGTTCACGGGATGGTGGGATTGACGAGGCTCTGCAGCACCAGAGGCAATAAACCCAGGCAGCATTTCTACATGACAGCTGAGTTCACCTCAGACAAACCTCCATGGCTGCTCTTAAGGCCTGTAATGGATCAGATGCAGCCCACCCACACTGTGGAGGTCCGTCTTTTTACATATGTCAACCACTATAGACGGCAGTTATATTACAAAATGCCTTCACAACACCATGGACATGGGATTTGACAGGTATGAAGAGAATTAACACTGTGACTAGCTAACCTGACACACAAGATTAATTATCTGAAAATAATTCTAAAATTCGTCTGGCATTCCTATAGGGAACAGGTCCTTACAGCTTCATGTGGCTGAGCTTTGTGGAGAGGAGAAGGGCCCCAGGAAACATATATGAGTAGGTGGGGTAAGATCCCTCATAACACTTCCCAGAGGTAGAATAAATGCATTTGCCTGCTTCATATTTTAATAAAATCTCCAGTTTCTGTCATGTTGAAAGGATGCAAGAAGGATTATTTAAGGAAGAGTGACTAATGTCTTTTAAAACTCTGTCAGCAGGTGGCTGCCAGCCTGAACCATGCACCAGCTGTGAGTCACTCATTTGCTCACTGAGATTCCTTTCTGCACTAGATGGAGAAGAAGCCCTGGCTAGCAAGGTGGGCTTCTGGGAATTCCTGCTGCAGCCTGGGCCGATGGGGGCCAGGGCAGGCTTTCCCTGCTGAAATGGAGCTGCCTAGGGTTCACAGGGGTTCTGGGTTTTGCCAAGTGCCTGAGAGTCATCAAGAGACAGGGGTGCAGGCCTCAGAGCCCAAGCCTGTGGAGGGCCCAGCCCGGCTCAGGTGCATGCAGACACCCGTCCTTCCTCAGAGATGAGAGCTGCCTGCAGAGCTCAGAGGTGACAAACACCCTAGAGCTCTCTGACAGGGACTCATGACTTCTTGATATTTGGATTATTTATGGCCAGATTTAGAGGGAGAGATGACTGCTGGGATTTCCTTGGACTTTTTTTTTTGCAATAGTAGACATGTGACTCTTGAATCCTTTCCTTCCTGTAGAATCTTCCTTCATCGAAGGGTGAGCGTAAACCCAATGACTTCAATTTCAGGCTCCGTTGTCCCTTCCTCTAAGCTTCTGATGCCTATGTTTCTGTCATTTGTTTAAAAAAAACATCAGAAGGGCTGGGAAGATTGCTCAGTGGTTAAGGTGCTTGCCTGAAAAGCCTAATGACCTGGGTTAAATTCCCCAGGACCCATGTAAAGCCAGATGCCCAAAGTGGCCCATGTATCTGGAGTTTGTTTGCAGTGGCTAGAGGCCCTGGTGTGTCCACTCTCATTCTCTCTCTCTCCCTGATTACAAATAAATAAAAATATTTAAATTCTAGCCAGGTGTGGTGGCACATGCCTTTAATCCCAGCATTTGGAAGGATTGATATGAATTTGAGGCCCCCCTGGAATGACAGAATGAGTTCCAGGTCAGCCTGGGCTAGAGTGAGACCCTTCCTGAAACAAACAAACCAAAAATCCCAACCCACAAACAAAATAACCCCACCAGATCCGGATGTTAGCTTTTCAGAGTTAATCGTTTCAACAAAATCGGAAACTCCTCGAAAACTAAGCCCAGTTTTCCATAAGTTTAAAATCTGACTTTTGTTGTACATACCGCATACAAACACACACCACGTCCACCTGGAGCGTGCACACACGTGTGCCTGCACACACACACAACACAGACTTCACAGCTGAGGTTTAACACAAGCACATGAGTGGTGCTGAGGTCTCAAACTGCTTTGCAAAATGAACTTGACGATTGCACATCTGATAGTGACAATTTTTGCAGAATGGAAGTCACGCACGGAGTGTGAGGTGCTTCATCTCAGTAGTCAGCTGGGAGGGAGTTTCTAATAAGGTTAGTTGAAGTGGGAAGACCCACCCTAACTGGGGGTAGCACCATTCCATGGTCCGGGGTCATGGATTCATAAAAGGGAGAGAGCTGGCTGAGCAACCGCCTTCATTACTCTCTGCCTCCTTCATCACGTCTTCCTGCCACGATCAAACTGAGCTGAAACCAACCCTTCCTTCCTTAAGTTACTCCTTGTGTTGCAGCAACGAGAAAAGGAGCCAATGCAGAGTGTTACTGTCATTTAATTTTCTACCTTAAAATTCAATTTACTAAGCAATTACTATGTGCCAAAGACTACCCAAGATTCTTTACACAGATTATCTCATTAAATTTTTAGGATAGCTCTACAAGGCAAGCAAGTATACACACCTTTTAAAAAACAGTGTTTGTGTGTGCATGTGTGTGGGGGTGGGTGGGTGCATGCATGGGTGTGCAAATCTGTGTGTGAGTGTACATATGTGTGTGTGTGTGTGTGTGTGTGTGTGTGCATGTGGATGCCAGAGGACAACCTCAGGTATCATTCCTCAGGAACACAGTCCACATTACACCACACACACACACATTTATTTGAGAGAAAGGGACAGAGAGAAAGAGGCAGACACAAAGAGTGAGTATAGGTAGGTCACAAATGCATGTGCCACTTTGTGCATCTGGCTGAAGATGGGTAGTGAAGAATTGAACATGGGCTATCAGGCTTTTGGGCTTTGCAAGCAAACGTCTTTAACTGCTAAAGCCATCTCTCCAGCCTCCCACATCTTTTTGAGACAGGGTTTCTCATTGGCCTGAAGCTCACAAAGTGGGCTGGACCGGCAGGCCAGCAAGCCCCAGAGATGTGTCTGTCTTCACCTTCCCAGAACTGGGATTATAGGTACGCATCTCCATGCCTGGCATTTTTACATGGGTCCTGGGAATTGAACTTGGGCCCTTGTGCTTGTAAGGTAAGCACTTTACTGTCATACAATGCCACGTCTGAAGTAGTTGGCACACATTGGAACTGGCAAAGTTGGCCACGTTGACATGATAAGTATGTTAGCCTTTCTGTCACTGTGATGAGGAACCTGAGAAAACCAGCTCAATAATGAAAAAAGTTTCTTTTGATTCGTGATTTCATAGGTTTCAGGTCATTGGCACTAATTCCTATTGCTTTGGGTCTGAGTCAGCACAAGGCATTGTGGGGGGAGCACAGGGCGACATAGGTCTGTGCATCTTATGGCATTCTGGGAGGAGAGAGAGGGAGACAGAGAGACAGAGAGAGAGTGACAGAGAGAGAGAGAGAGAGAGAGAGAGAGAGAGAGAGAGAGAGAGAGAGAGAGAGAGAGAGATCATCAAGGGCACACCCCAGTGACCTAACTTTCTTCCACTAGGTCCTTCCTCTTAGGGCTTCATGGCAGGCTAAGACCCAAGCATTCTACACATGAGTCTTTATCCTACATAGGATGAAAATCAGACCATCATGGTTTTATGGAGGTTTCCGTGTTGACCTGATAGGAAACAGAAGCCAGGACTTCTGGAGGAATCTGCTCTGCATTTGAAACAGCAGTAGAACAGTGAATGAATGCACTTAGACAAATGTAATGGGACCAGATGAGCTACTTTATAAATACAACAAAGACGCACCAGGCCTGCTTCCCAAGGTGGATGAAGTTAGAAACACAAGTGGCCGTCATAATTACTGGGCTTTGTGGTGTGGTCGCCCCGACAGAAGAATCCACGTGCAGGTCTCCATCTGCGTCAGCATCAGCGGGCATCAGAGCCAGAGCGGCCCAACCTGTGCACAGGGGAGGCTGGCTGGGAGGGGCATGGTTGCTCTGGGCTGGAGACGCCCTCCCTCCTTCCAAAGAGAACCCGAGAGACAGGCTGGAGCTGGCAAATTCCTTTCTTGAGCTCTGAAGAGGAATTTGTGTGCTGTCTAACAGCAATAAATATTTGATGTGATTTAAGATGGAGAAGTGTACAGATGTTTCAAAAAATCAGATAGGGTCTCCTCCAGCACAGCCCCAGGTATGTTTACTCAGAAGAAAATGGTAAGGGAAAACCACTTGTTCTGCTTGGAATATTTTAACTAACTACTAAAAATATAATCTCATATTCCTTGAGCAATGATGCAAATATTGGAGTAAGAAAAACAAACACCCAAAGTTGGTTTGCTTTCTCCAACATTAGTGTTAGCTTCTAATTCTTTGGCTTTGATTATAATTCTCTCTGTTCTCCTATCTGGCAGGAATTAACTTGGAAGGAGCACTGTATCATTAGAGAAGCTATCTGCTCTCAGCAGCACATCTGCACCAAAGGTGACAAACCATGGATTGATTTAATTATTTCATATGGCTGAAACTCCAAAGACAAGCTCCCAAGTTTGTTCTGAAGCCCCTAAATCTCCATCCAGCATGTGGATTCATTTTGGCCTTCTGGCCTTGGCATACCAGCATAGGCCAGCTAAGGCTCCAACCCAACATCTTTGGCCAGGTACATTTAATGTTGAAGGAGAAAAAAAAAACACAATGAAAACGGGGGATTTCTCTTTCTTTTCTTCCTTCCTTCCTTCCTTCCTTCCCTCCCTCCCTCCCTCCCTCCCTCCTTTCTTTCTTTCTTTCTTTCTTTCTTTCTTTCTTTCTTTCTTTCTTTCTTTCTTTCTTTCTTTCTTTCTTTCTTTCTTTCCTTCCTTCCTTCCTTCCTTCTTTCCTCTTCCCTCCCTCCCTCTTCCCTCCCTCCCTTCTTCCTCCCTTCCTTCTTTCCTTCCTTCCTTCGAGCAGAGGAAAATATTTACCAGGAAACTAGTCAGTATACTTCCCATAACCACTGTGATGGTTAAGTTTCGTCGTCAACTTGACCTGTTAGCAATGCACAGTAATCTTGAGTGTTGCGTAGCATATTTCCTATGAATTGAAGGGAGAAGGAGGCTCAGGGGATGCAAGAAGTCATGTTAGCTAGAAACAAACATCCCTTCTTGGAAGGGCAGCGCAGGAAGGCAATTCCAGAGACTCAGGAAGTCAACAAATCTGGGAAAGGGTTGCAAGACCTCGCACTAAGGCTATATAAAGGGGAAGGAAATCTCTCTCCTCTCTTCCTTCCCCTGCCTGTTTTGTTGGTGTGTGTATGGTGCTAGTGATGGGTTCTCTCTCTCTCTCTACTTGGACCTGTAAAAGGGGGCCAGCCTCTTGCCATTATGGAACTTCCTCTGGATCTGTAGCTTTAATAAATCCTTTCCTCCCATAAACTGTGCCTGGTTTGGAGGTTCATCCCAGAGGCATGGGGCTCACTACAACAACCACCTCATGACCGGATTGGGGGTAAATGACCACCTCTTGATGCAAAGGAGCCTGGGGAAAAGTCCATGACATGGAGAATCATAATTGGACTAAATCAATGAGGAAGTGTAGTCTGGCACTGATCATATTTGCTGAGTAAAATTACAGTTTCTTTTGTGAGAGCGGCCATAACTATTATTAGAAGATTTTACCACAACTGAATATCACCGTTCAAGGGTTTAAGTTCTTATTTGATTACTGTTGCAACAATTAAATTTCAGCCTGGGGAGTCCTCTATCTTGGAGACCCTGAGGAGTAGACAGCAAACAAACTCAGACTGTAGAGTAGCTGGCAGCCTTTCCAGGAGGCTGTGTGTCAGTCACAGCATCTGAGCATTTGGCTGTTGCAGCAGCAGCTGATGCCCATCAGGAAATCAGGGATATGAGACCAGTAGGACTCTCTGAAGAGTCCTTCTACTTTCTGTCCATCCATGTTTGATCTTGTTGTAGCCCTAGAATTCCTAGAACCTGCTAGAATCACAAATAAGATCTATTCAAAATTTTTGAAACCCAATTTATTACAAGTTTGTCTTTTGGTATGACAAGCAAACATATGTCCCAATCAGCTGATGTATTTGTTAGGAAATAGCAATTTTTGTGAGGAAATTTAATATTAATGAATGAGCAACAGATTCAAAATAAGAGTCAAGGCCATTGGATTAGTACAATGGATGAACTATAGCAGACTGAGGGGGGATTTAGTAGTCTGTGTATGAAATATTTATTTATCCACAGCCATGAATTCAAACGAATGACTCATATACACTTCAGCTTTGGTTATTTCTACTCATGAGACAATGTGATGATAAATTTTAGTGGACTATTCCCAAAGAACGATGTAAGGAGTTATTTCATAAGTCTGGAGATCAACATTGGTGTGAGACAAGAAAAACAAATGGCTTGTAAAACTGCTAATGAGTGAAACATAATTATGCTGTGTTGATCTCACAGGTTAGGTGGTGTAAACAAATCCTGAAACACCTTGATGCTAACTCAGGTTGTGAATTGCAATAATGTCTTAGATTCATATTTTTAAAATATTTTCTTTATTCATTTTCAAGCAGAGAGAGAGAGAGAGAGAGAGAGAGAGAGAGAGAGAGAGAGAGAGAGAAAGAGAGAGAGTCTGGATTATGTGGGTCCTGGGGAATTGAACCCGGGGCCTTAGGCACTGGAGACAAGTGCCTTAACGGCTGAGCAACTTCTCCAGCCCTTAGATTCATATTAATACCAATGACATACAGAAACATTGCTGCTATACAGCTGTTAACACCACATCTGTTCTCTAATGGGCACTTTCTGTTGCCTTATACTGAGCCAGTGTGTGTGTTTATGCATGTTCGTGCATGCGTGTGTGTGTGTGTGTGTGTGTGTGTGTGTGTGTGTGTGTGTGTGTGTGTGTGTGGTGGGGGGAATCATAATTTCATGCTTCTCTGTCTCAAGCTTAAGCCTCCTATGGAGATCAGACACCTTCAAAGTTACGTCTGCCCTGGCCAGAGTGTCAGAAGGTCAAGAAAACACACCCATGATCCAATGTGCCAGCATTATGGTAAACACCTTTAAGCAAGCCTCACTTGCTGTCGACCTCACTTTCCTTAAGTTTTTATTCTTCTTTCTGTAGAGTATGTGGCTGGTGAACCATCTCCAATTTTGTCTGATGCAGCTGACTGTGTAAAAAGCCATTTTACTAAGCAACGAGACTCAGTACATACAGCTCCTGTATGTTCCCGGACATTGTGACCATGAAGAAAAGCCATCCTCTCTTCTAGGCAACTTAAGCAATGGTGGAGAATAGACAAACACCACCAGCAAGAAGAAGGTTTGGTGAGGGAATAAGTGCCCAGAGTTGGTTAATATTGCCATAGAATTTTAAGACAAAGGAACATAAAATTGTGACCCCCCCCAAACAGAATGCAACAAGAGAAAGTGCCCAAGGGAGACCAGATGTTGTGTTCACAGAGCTACACAGCAGTCATGTTTCTATGCCATTGGCATTAAGTTAATAGGAATCAAATCTGGGTCAAGATATATATAGTAAACCATAATGTTAGCTACCGAGGTAACTACTACACACATACATTTGTGCATCTTTGAAAATGGTCATGGAGAGCTGAAGAGGTGGCTCAGCGGTTAAGGTACTTGTCTGCAAAACCTAACGACCTGGGTTCGATTCCTCAGTATCCACATAAAGCCAGAGGAAAATGGTCATGGAAATAACATATCCTGAAGCAAGTTTTCTGGGGTTTTGTTCCCTCACTGAGGGTTAGAGGTCTCTGGGAGAACAGTTAGCCAAACAGCCTCAAAGCCTGTCCCCAGGAGCTTCAGTGCAATTCTCCAGTGTGCCTGTGCCCTCATGCTGGTGGCTGCGTTTGATTGTTCTGCAGCAGAGATGGTTCATTCCTAAACTGGCTTCAGCTGATGTGGGGCCAACTTCATGGGCATAGAGCCAAGCAGTCACCTGGGACCTCAAACTTCAACTCATAATAGCTTTTGAATTATGAATTATGTAGCTAACCCCAGGCTCATGCATTGTAATGTAATAACATATCAAAAACAATAATTAAATTTCCATAAACAATTTAGAGTTTACCTCCTGAACAGACTGTGTTATTTGATATCTGTAATCCCCAGATTTCTAGAAGTTGGACAATAACTTTAAAAAAATTATCTGCAAGGAAATAATGAGAGAGAGAGAGAGTGAGAATATGGGCATGCCAGGGCCTCCAGCCACTGAAAATGAACTCCAAGTTCATATGCCACTTTGTTCATCTGGCTTATGTGGGTACTGGGGAATTGCACTTGGGTCATTAGGCTTTGCAGGTAACTGCCTTAACTGCTGAGCCATTTCTCCAGCTCCAGAAAAGAACTTTTAAATGGGGAAACTGAGTCATCAAAGTATTATTTCCAAGTCTAGTTAAGAATCAGGTTGGGAGCTGGAGAGATGGCTCAGCAGTTATGGTATTTTCCTGCAAAACCTAACGACTGAGTTCAATTCCCCAGTGTTCACATAAAGCCAGAAGCACAGAGTGGTGCATACATCTGGAATTCGTTTTCAGTGGCTGGAGGCCCTGGTGTGCCCAATCTCTCTCTATCTGTCTCTCTTCTCTCTATTTCTCCCTGCTTGCAAATAAATAAATAAATAAGTCCAAAACACAAATCCAGAGACTTAAGAACTCAACAATTAAGCAAACTTAAAACCCAACCACCATAACTCAGGGAAATTTGAGGAAGAGGTGGCAGAAAGATTGTCAGAGCTATGGTGAGGGAGACTATCCAATGCATGAAGGGGTGTGACATCTGGTTTTTAATGGTTTTCTCTAATTAAAAAAACGAAATATGGGGGAGGATGGGAGGGAGAGAAAATCACAATGGTTTATGGTGTATAATTATGGCAGCTATCAATAAAAAGTTAATACAAATATTTTTTAATTAAATATAAATTTATTGTCCATAATGAGTTACATTATTTAGTGGGCAAACCATGCGTTGTTATCCCGAATTCCCCAATTCCCCCCCTCCCCATCCCTGATCAGTTGGATATCCTCCTCCGTGGGCTGTCTGTATTAGTCCTTGTGGCAAGGGATCCTGTATATCCTAGTACTCAGCCCGGTCTTCCTGTCCCAAGTGTGTTGTTACTGATGGGTGCCATGCCTCCGGACAGTCTCCCCCACCACGGCTCT
>PVHP010002443.1:0-89903 GCA_004024765.1 Zapus hudsonius
CAGCCTCAGCCACACAGCGAGGTTGAGGCTAGCCTGGGTTACAGGAGACCCCGTTTCAACAAAACACAAAGTGCATGCAGACACTTGCCCTTATACCAAGCCCGTGGGGACATGTTGACACTCCTCTACTCATGTGCTAGGAGCCACACCCAGCCACACCTGCAGCAAGAACTTTCTGTCCCACTTTCCTTGAGGATCTCTAGCAGCTTCACGAAAGCCCTCAGAGAACACCCACGTCCACAGTCAGTCCTATGCTCACCACATAGCATTACTCCCTTGGGTAGCAATCATGCACACGACTAGTCACATAAAGTGACACACTTCTGTTTCCATCCTTCTTTCTGTGTCGCAGACAGACTTTGTCAATGTTAGGCCCTGCCTCTCTTTAGCCCACATGCTTTTGTTTCTGCTGTACCGTTTTGCACAGGGTGACAACTTTTAGGAGTGTGTATTACAGAGCTGATTACAAAGATCCTATGAAATAAAAGACACAGCTACCCCTGAGCAACACACACCACCTCGGTCAGAGAGAATTCCAGGGGCTGGACCCTTTCAGCATTAATGACTATGCCAACAACCAGAAAATCCAGTTTCTCTCTCAGTCTGGGTTTTCACACACCCACAATTGAACCTGAAATTACATAATTCCAGACCAAATCCTAGTTAACTCCAAGCCCTGCTCAGAAAGAAGGGAACAGCCTAGAAGCCACCAGGATGAGCTCCAGTAGCAAGCGCTCCCCACACCCTGCCCATGGGTGCACCTGCCTGGGTTCCATCATCCTTGGCTCTCTTGATGTTCTGGCGGCCATCCACCCAGTAGATGAATTTGTCCAGAGGGTCGTAGTTGATGGCCTTGACATTCCTCAGGCCATGCAGAGGCAGGATGAGGTCTGGGCTGTGCTGGTCATCGGGGATCATGCGGCTGATGGCACATTTCTGGCTGAACAGCAAGAAGGTGGAGGGTGCTGGAGTGGGACAAACACACCAAGGGCTGCATGTCAGCACGTGAAAGCTGAGGGCTGGAAGCCCACGGAGTTACAGTGGTAGACAGGCACAATACCCACCAGACGCTATTAGGGAAGAGTGAGGCACCCCCGAGGGCAGATGATGGACCATTTTATTCTTCATTCGAGGTGTGCTTCTGTTGGCCCAAAGTGCATAGTTCATTTCAAAATATACACTTTTTTTTTTTTTTTTTTTCGAGGTAGGGTCTCACTCTAGTCCAGGCTTACCTGGAATTCACTATGTAGTCTCAGGATGGCCTTGAACTCATAGCAATTCTCCTACCTCTGCCTCCCAAGTACTGGGATTAAAGGTATGCGCCACCATACCCGGCAAAATATACACTTCTGTTTTCTTTTCTTTATTTATTTTTATTAATTTTTTTTGGAGACAGGACCTCCTATAGACCAACATAGCTCAAGCTGGTCTCTAATTTCCTACGTAGTTGGGGATGAATTTGAATTTCTGATCCTCCCTTGAATGTCTAATCCTCTTGCCTCCACCTCTCCAGTGCTAAGATTACAGGTGTGTGTGACATAATGCCCGGATTATGTAATACTGAACAATCTGACTCAGGGCTTTGTGCAAGCTAGACAAACACTACAAACCAAGCCACATCCCCAGCTCTAGACACCTATTTTTGAGGGACCAAGCTGGGGGCATAAAGTCCAAGATTCGCTACCCAGCACCATGCAAACTAGACATGGTGACACAAACCTGTAATCCCAGCACTCAGGTGGTGGAAGTAAGAGGATCAGCAGTTCAGGGTCATCCTCAGCTATGGAATGAATTTCAGGCCAGAATGAGCTACATGAGACTCTGTCAAGAGAGAGAAGAGAGACAGACAGAGACAAAGAGGGAGACCAAGATGCTGCTACTGAGCTGTGGCCCAGATGACAAAGAGCTCTAACACTGTCAAGAGCTTGGCAAAGGCCAACTCCTAAAAGAGCTTGGGAAAGGCATTCTGAACTTCACTTTTCTATCATAAACATGTTTCTATCAGAAACATAGAGGTCTGCCTGCTCCAAGAAAGAGCATGGCAGAGCATGAGCTGTTGTGAGGCCAAAAGCAAGAGGTTCAGGTAATTTTCTGTGGAGCCAGCCTGGCTCCAACCTTTCAGCAATGTGGTCTTGGGCAGCCTCAGGTTCCTTATCTGAGATAGGGCCTGAAATGCTCGACCCTGTAAACTGCAGATGTAACTGCCACAGAAAACACAGGACAGTGCTGACCCTGCAAGTGGGAGCTCTCCTCTATGACTGGTTTTCACATTCCAAGTTCATCCCTCGGAACCTGCCAGCTGAAGGCTTGCTCCATTTATTTGTGTCTCACTGGAGCAACAGGTCCTTCACGTAGCCTGAGACACCAAGTAGCATTAGGAAGCCCATACAGTGCATCCATGTACACCATGACACCCCAACATGAGAAGTTCTTTCCCACCTCAATATCGAGTGCCAAATGATCTAACACAGAATTAAGGCACAGGGTGAGGTGAAGGGACTGAGGCACTTACGGCTACAATTGCGACTGCTGGGGTCCAGGGTGTAGTGTGAGGCGCAGCCACAGCGATGGCCTCCAGGGATGGCGAGGCACAGCTGCCCGCACTGGCCATTGTTGTGCATGCAGTCATTGAGGCCATCCTGGCGGGAGGAATGGAACACCAGGATGTCCATCACGAAGTCCAGGTGGCCTTGGATGAGGGTGCGGTTACGGCCACTGGTCTTGTCTGCCCGCTCGATGCTGTGTAGGTTCCAGTCGGTCCAGTAGATGTAATCACTATACTGGGTCAGGCCGAAGGGATGTGGAAGGTCATCAGCAATCACCACGCGCTCCTGACCTGTATAAGGACATGGTGCACAGGTCAGCCAGGGAACAGTCAGGCCACAGGGCTCAGAGCGTCCTGCTAGGTAAGCCAGGCCAGCCCCCAAACCACAGCCTAGTCAGAAAGTCTCAATGGCTTCAGAAAACAGACAGGCCGGGCGTGGTGGCACATGCCTTTAATCCCAGCACTCGGGAGGCAGAGGTAGGAGGATCGCCATGAGTTTGAGGCCAGCCTGAGATACATAGTGAATTCCAGGTTAGCCTGGGCTAGAGTGAGACCCTACCTTGAAAAACCAAAAAAAAAAAAAAAAGCCTGGCATGGTGGCGCACGCCTTTAATCCCAGCACTTGGAAGGCAGAGGTAGGAGGGTTGCCTTGAGTTCAAGGCCAGCCTGAGACTAAATAATGAATTCCAGGTCAGCCTGGGCTAGAGTGAGACCAACCCTATCTTGAAAAACCAAAAAAAAAAGAAAAGAAAACAGACAGATTTGCCAAAGTCCCTTATCTGGCAACCCTGCCCCAGGTGTACATGCAGGAGAAATGCATATGGTGTCCACCAAATGACACCCATAAGATTGTTCACAGCAGGTTTGTATGTTTCTTTTTCTCTTTTTGAACATTTTTATTTATTTGCAAGCAGAGAGAGAGAGAGAGAGAGAGAGAATGAGAATGAGAATGTACACACCAAAGCCTCCAGTCTTGCAAACAAATGTCAGATGCATGCATCACTTTGTGCATCTGGCTTTATATGAGAACTGGGGAATCAAACCCGGATCCTCAGACTTTGCAGGCAAGCTCCTTAACTGCTGAGCTATCTCTCCAGTCTTGTGTACTCCTGACTTTGAGATGAGAAAGAGTCTCACTCTATAGCCAAGACTGGCCTTAAACTCATGGTGATCCTCCTGCCTCAGCCTCCCATGTATTGGGATTATAAATGTGAGCCACCACACCTGACTTCATTGTATTATCCCATGACTTCATAGCTGCCTAAGATCCTACAGGAAAAGCAAGGTCTCTCTGATACCAAAAGATACAGGATGGACTACGCGGACCTGTATTCCTGTGCTACTCACTGGCCGGAAGTCAGAGTGGCCAAAGGTCTGGGATCACAGACCTCAGACCTAGCATCTTCCTTTGCCAGCCTGTGTGCTGCAAACTGTATCTCCTCATATCTTACAGTACAAACAGCGGTGACAATGCAAACATGTTCATGTCATGAAATCATCCTTGTCACATATGGAAGTCAAAAAAGCAGAATGAAAGGTGCATTTAGTATGATTTGAGAGAAAATCCCCAAAACAATAGTGATATTATAATTGCTATTTGTAACGCTAGGGGTGGAACCCAGAGTCTCACTGATACTAGGCAAGGCTCTACCATGAAGCTATACTACCTGTCGTTTTAAAACTTTTTTAAAAAAATATTTTTATTTATTTGCAAGGAGAGAGAGAATGAGTATGCTAGATCCTCCAGCCACTGCAAATCAGAGAATGAGCATGCACCAGATGCATGCACCACTTTGTGTACCTGGCTTTACGTGGGTACTGGGGAATTGAACCCAGGTCATTAGGCTTTGCAGGCAAGTGCCTTAACCACTGAGCAATCTCTCTCCAGCCCCCTTTAAACTTTTTTTCTTAAAAAAAATTTTTTTTTGAGACTTGGTCTCACTAAGCTGCTCAAGCAGGCCATAAACATGCAATTCTCCCATTTTTGCCTTTTGCACAGCTGGAATTATAGGCCTGCACCACCATGCATGGCTTCAAAAATATTATTTTTTGGTTTTATATTTTGAGGTCGGGTCTTGCTCTAGCCCAGGCTGACCTGGAATTGACTATGTAGTCTCAGGGTGGCCTCAAACTCACAGCAATCCTCCTACCTCTGCCTCCCAAGGCTGGGACTAAAGATATGTGCCACCATGCCCAGCAAAACTCAATTTTTGTTTGTTTTTTTCGAGATAGGATCTCACTCTAGTCCAGGCTGGCCTGGAATTCACTATGTAGTCTCAGGGTGGCCTTGAACTCACGGCAATCCTCCTACCTCTGCCTCCCGAGTTCTGGGATTAAAGGCGTGAACCACCACACGCCCGGCTGCAAAAATCAATTTTTAATGCTTCTCAATATTTATGTTTATACCCATAGATTAGTGCTGCTATCAGCTTCAATCCTAGCTTTTTGTTGTTGCTGTTTCTTGCGATGTGTGAAAGTTAATGCAGAGGCACGTATCTGGCCAAAGTGCTGAGAACAAGTGACTATTGTGTGCTCAGCCCTCAATGGGACACCTACCTATATCACCCCCTGCAAGACTCAGGGGACATCACAGAAAAGGGAGTGGAATGAACATAAAAGCTGGAGAAGGGGAGGCGTGTGTGGAACGTTGTTTTCTAGACACAACATGGCTGTCACATTCAAGATCTCACAGAAACTGTGATTTCCCTGTTCAAGATTAAGCTACCAGCATTCCATCCTGAGTGGGAGAAGGGCTCATGAGACCCCACTCCTCCCTGAGAAGCTACTGACAGGTAAAGACTGACAGAGGAGGGCGAGAAAAGAAAATTTTTAAGCAAAGAAGTTGGAGCCACAGGAAAAGTGGTTGCAGCCTAATCATGAGGACCTGAGTTCAGATCCTACACCTACATCAATATTGCACGTGGCGGCACATCCCTATAATCTCAGCCCTGGGGAGGTGGAGACAGTAGATGGATTTCTGGGGCTTTTTGGCTAAATCAGTGAGCTCAAAATAAAACAAAATAAATAAATAATGTGAAGAAGCCAGGCCAGTGGCGCATGCCTTTAATCCCAACACTTGGGAGGCAGAGATAGAAGGATCGTTGTGAGTTCAAGGCCACCCTTAGACAACATAGTGAATTCCAGGTCAGCCTGGGCTACAGTGAAACTACCTCAAAAAAACAAAAAAATAAAAATAAAAAAGTACACACACACACACACACACACACACAATAATAAAATAGATAAAATTTTAAAAAATAAAAATAGGTAAAGAGTGACTGAGGAAAATACCCGATGTTGACCTCTGGCTCACATATGCATGTATACTCATGTGTGCCTATATACATATGACCACATAAGCATGAACAACATACACCTACATACACTTGCAAAAAAAAAAAAAAAACACAAAAAACTATAGTGCAAAAAAAAAAATTCCAATTTTAAAAATTAATAATATGTCTTTAAAACATCCTTTAAAGACCCAAGATTAAAAAGGAATGGTGAAACTCTGGGGGTCTTGGGACATGCTGAAGGCTAGCACTGGCCCTAGAATCTATCAACCCCTTGCTTGGTGAGTTTACACAAGTCCCATAATGCCCCTGGGTCTCAGTTTCCCTGTCAGTGCAAACCTCTGCCAGGTGGTGGTCAAATTCCATTCCTACCATGGGGCTTATCTGGGCCTGAGCCCATCAGGCCTGTCCCAATATAATTATGGCAAAGGCACCTGGGGCTGGACAGGTCACACCCTAGGTTAAAGTGAGGCCATCAAGTATTCATGGCTGTATCTATGCCTCCCAAGGCACTGGGTGCTCATAGGCTAGCACAAGGGTTCCCTGGACCCCATATCCACTCAGCCTCACCCAGCATGTTAGACGATTCAATCATGTTGGTGTCCAAGTCAGTCCAGTACAGACGCTGGTCAGCATAATCAATTGTGAGGTCGTTGGCTCGGCCCACCTTGTCCACTAGCGTCATGCAATTGGTCCCATCCATGAAGGCCCTCACGATCCTAGGTTTGCCACCCCACTCTGTCCAGTAGATGTACCTGGAAGGCAGTGAGGAGAGGTGAGTCCTTGCTCATCACAGTGCTCAGGGCAGACAGTAGTCACCATCATAGGGTCTTGGCCTTCCCTTCCTGGAGGAGGCCAGTCAGTAACATCCCCATAGTAACCAAGAAGTGGCCAGATCCCAGCTGAGTTCTTGCCTCCTCCTTGACAAGTCAGAAAACACTTATGTGTAGTCCCAGACACAGGTGTGCAAAGGAAACAATCACAGGAAAGACCACCCAGGCAGGGACGGAAGCTAACTGAGCTGGTGGGGTGGCGGTATTCCTTGTGAACCAAGAGAGAAGTGGGGAATACAGATAGATGGCCCCTTCCCACAGAGTAGAAAACTGGAAAACAAGACAAAAAAGCAGCTCCTTCTTCCTCTTCCGCAGCACATCCAAAAGAGGAAGCTCCCACCCCCACTGCAGGAATCGGGATGTCACACTCGCCCTATGCTGTCACCTGGGCCTTTCTCTACGGCGTTGCCCTGAGCTAGCAGTGCATACTCCAGGCAGAGTTGGGGTGACCTACAAGAGATTGCACGCTGGCCTATCTGGCCCCAGTTCCCAGGGCAGAGTTCAATGTAGCTGGGGCTCAGAGGCCTGCAAGAAGTGACTTGCAGTCAACCCCAAATCTAAGGCCAGATCTGAGTGGCAGGATGGTCCTGCAGCAAGGAAAGGAGGTCGGAATGGGTCTGAGATGGCATTTTGTTTTCTTTTCTTCTTTTTTTTTTTTTGTCTATTGCTAATGTGACCAGCCACAGCCTCTCTGAGCCTGAGTTTCTATGTGAGTAAAATCAGAGACACAAAGTCAGGTGTGGTGGAATACACCTTTAATCCCAGCACTTGGAGGCAGAGGTAGGAGGACTGCTATGAGTTTGAGGCCACCTTGGGACTACATAGTGAATTCCAGGTCAGCCTGGGCTAAAGCAAGACCCTACCTCAAAAAAAAAATAATAATAGAGACACAGATACTGGCCCAAGTGGCTCAATGAACACAGCCCACTAAAAGCAGCCAGCTCAATGCCTGACAGCAGCTTCCAACCTTGTCTTGGTTTCCACTTTGGGAATGAGCTAAGTGACTCCCAAGGTTCTGCCAGCCCTGGCTACCTTCCAAGCTAAAGACAGTCAGTGCAACTGTACCTACAGAGGGTCTAGTGGGCCAATTGGATCACTGCCTGGGCCCGTATGGACAGATGGGAGGGCGCAGGGATCACTATGACAGACGAAAACAGTTCTTACCCTTTGGTGGGGTCCAGGGCCAGAGACCTGGGGTTGTCCAAGTCCCTCCACACGAGCACCTGCCGGAACTGCCCATCAAGACGGGCCACCTCGATCCTGTTTGTCCCCGTGTCGGCCCAATAGAGGTTCTTGCCCATCCAGTCGACAGCCATACCTTCAGGGTAGTCGAGGCCAAACTCGATCACGTGCTCCACTGAGCTGCCGTTCATGAAGGCTCGGCTGATGGTCTGATGGGCCAGAGGAAGGAAAAGGGCCACATTTACGGACACCAAGCTCACTGATTTGGCTAATTTGGCTAGGGACCCCCTGTCTCTGCCTGCTAGGCACCAGGAATACAGGTGAGCTGACATGCCCACTGACAACATTTATGTGGGTGCTGAGGATCCAAACTCTTCTCCTCACACTATCCATTGAACCACCTCCCTAGCTCATAGTTAGTTCTCTTCTTCTTCAAAGAACCCTTATAATTTAAAGTCAGTAAAAATTTGTTTTTAAAATATGTAACACTAGAGTGGTACAGAGCCAGGTAAAAAAGACAAGAGCCTAAACTGCATTAATCATCCAATACTTTAAGACAGGTATCTGTAAACATTTTCCAGAAAGGAGCAGACGGTAGTTTAAACTTCCCAGGTCCTACTCCTCCACAGCAGCATAAAAATAACCACAGACATTCCCTAACCACACAAGCATCACTATGTTCCAATAAAACCATTTCAGCTTTAACATGGCCCAGACACAGGTTAGAAGATGGCAAGTCTCTTTCTGTATGTGCCATCCAGCAAGCTACAGATGTAGATAGTTGCACGGAGTGGAGACAGTTTGCAGTGCAAAGAGGCTGCAGGGAGGGCAGGGGCAATGTCAAGTTCTAACATGACAAAAGCCCTAGGTGGATCCCCTAGACCAGCCAGGCCACGACAATCATTCATATTTGCTTATTAAAGCAAAGGCACAGGGGACTAGGAACATGACTCAACAGTCAACTTTAAGACAACTGTTTACAAAGACTGCAACTTCAATTCCTAAGCCACCCATAAAAAGCGGTGCAAACATCTGACATTCATTTGCAGTGGCAAAAGGCTAGTACATGGGCTCAGTGGCGGTTAAGGCATATGCCTCCAGTGCCTAATGGGGTTCAATTCCCCATTACCCACATAAGCCAGACCTACAAGGTGGTGACCCTGGTGTGCGCTCTCTCTCTCTCTCTCTCTCTCTCTCTCTCTCTCTCTCTCTCTCTCTCTCCCCCTCCCTCCCTCTCTTCTGTATTTCTGCTTAAAAATGAATAAAATTTTTTAAAAAGGCTAACACATATACACACATACATACATACATACACACATACAAAGATACACACAAATGCAATAAAAATTTTAAAAAATCAAGTAGAGGCATTCTTATTTTATTGCCCTGAGTTGAGTCATGTATATAATTCTTTTTGGATGTATATATGAGTGCTGTGCATGCACATTTGTATGGTTGCCAGATATTGACATAGGTGTCTTCCTTGATGACTCTTCACCTCATTTACTGACACAGGGTTTCTCACTTGAACCCAGAGCTTGTGGACTGGGCCAGCCTAGCCAGTCAACTGTCCAGGGATCCCTTGTTTCTGCCTCCTGGCACTTCTGGGATTACTGATAGGCTACCAAACCTGCCTTAGCATTTATATGGGTGCTGGGTATCTGAACTTTGGTCTTTACATGTTGTATCAAGTGCAAGTTCCCCAGCCTCCATACTGTATTTAAAAAACAAAACCAAACAAAAAAGAAAACCTTGAAGCATAAAGCAGTAACATCACAGGCAAGGTTCCTACTTAAAGCCGCTGGCCTCACGGCCTCACAGGTGGTACCTTGAGGCTGACATCCGTCCAGTAGATGTGGTTGTTGGACACGTCGAAGTCCAGTGCAGAGGCCTCCTTGACGCCCGTCAGGGGGATAGCCACGTCGTTGTTGTTGGTCTCCAGGGAAATTCGGTGGATGGCGGCTCTGCTGGTGAACACCAGGAAGGCCTCAGGGACGATGCAGGTCTTCATGTCACTCAGCAGCTCCAGGCCCATGGGGCAGCCGCACTTGGTGGCGTGAGGTGTGAAGAAGCAGAGGTGGCTGCACCCACCATTCCTGTCTGCACAGGGGTTGGTTCCTGCAGGATAAATGCACGGCTCTAGGCATTCAGTGAAGGGAAGTGTGCTCAGTTCCACTTGTGCATGGCTTTACTCCTGCCACACACTAAATGGAGACAGAGGACAAGGAGGGAAAGAAAGCCCCAGATGATGGGAACTAATCCTCCATAGTGGGGACAAGTGACAGTGACAATATGGCAGGACCCTGCCATATGCCAGGCACCGATCCCAGGGTGTCACCTGCTATAATTCTTTGGGAGACAGGAGATATGCTCATCCATGTCAGGGGACAGACAACAATAGGTGGCTTTGAAAATATCGTATGTCATCAGCAAGCCAAGTGCAGCTTAGTGAGAACTTGAACCCAGGCAGCCAAGCTTGAGCTCCAGCCAGACCAACAGGGGCCAAGAATGCCAGGATCTCAGCCATTCCTCCTGGCAGAGCTGATCCTCCTTGATTCTTGGCCAGCTAACGGGAAAGGCTCTTGCCATTCTTCCAGAATATTCTTTGATCCACTGACACCTTTGTCACCCTCCAAAATTCAGATTTGCCCAGGATAGCTACGGTGGTTTGAATATAAAATGTCCCCCATAACCTCAAGAGTTTGTGATTAACCCTCACACTTAATCCCCAGCTGGTGGAGACTTGCTGGAGGAGGTTATGTGGCCGAGGACAGGCCTCGGGGTGTTACAGCCCAGTCCCACTTGGCACAGCTAACTCAGCCTCTCTACTTCCTCCCTGCTGCTCTGGAGATGTGACTCTTGACTCTGCTCCTGCCATGATGAAACATCCTCTTGAAACTATAAACTGAAAACAAATCTGTAACCTGTTTCCTTTTATAAACTGCTTCTGGTTTGGTGTTTTGTCTGAAGAAGGTAATTGCTCCAACAGCTAAGGGCACCCTTTTTTTTGGGGGGGGGGGCCTCGCTCTAGTCCAGGCTGACCTGGAATTCACTATGTAGTCTCAGGGTTGCTTTGAACTCATGGTGATCCTCCTACCTCTGCCTCCTGAGTGCTGGGATTAAAGGCGTGTGCCACCATGCCCGGCTTCTTTTTTTAATTAAAGTATATGGAAGTAGCATCTTTATTTTGGACCGACCTGTTACCTCACTCTGCTATCAACATGCTGCTAAGTGTTTTTAATTTATTATTATTATTATTTTTTTTTTTTGGTTTTTCAAGGTAGGGTCTCGCTCCAGTCAAGGCTGACCTGGAATTCACTCTGTAGTCTCAGGGTGGCCTCAAACTCACGGCAATCCTCCTACCTCTGCCTCCCGAGTGCTGGGATTAAAGACGTGTGCCACCACGCCCGGCTTTAATTTAATATTAAGTATTAAAAATAAAGCTAAAAATAAGAATGTTTTCCCCATATCATGAGAGAAAAGAGAGTGCACGGGCCAATTTCTTCACTTTAAAATCACGGCCCATGGAGGACACATGCTTTTCTTGTCTCTTTTTCCTTGATTAACACACACAAACACACAGGTGGGTCTGCCCTTTCCCTGTGGAATACAAGTGTGTTTTCATAGGTGTCGGGTGAAACTGGGCCTGTCCATCCTGTGATTCTTCCTCAGGACTTTAGGTCACCACACAGCCTGTCACAGTGGTGGGAGACACAAGCCATACCCTAGGTCACCCACACTGTTCCACTGCCAGGCCTTTGCTAAGCCAGGCCCACCCTGCCCCCAATCTGTTCCTGCAGGTTTAAAGCCCAATCACTTCCTTCATATTGAAAAAGGTTACTGGGATGGAGAGATGGCTCAGTGGTTAAAGCACTTGCCTCCAGTGCAAAAGGCCCCGAGTTCAATTCCCCAGGACCCACATAAGCCAGACCCACAAGGTGGTGGCCCTGGTGCGCGCTCTCGCTCTCGCTCTCTCGCTCTCTCTCTCTCTCTCTCTCTCTCTTTCTCTCTCTCTCTCTCTCTCTCCTTGAAAATGAATAAACAAAATATGTTTTAAAAAAAAAGAAAAGAAAAAGGTTACCCCTCCTAACATCACAGCCTCAGCCACCTAGTAGCAGCTGAGCTCACATGAGTCATCGCACCCACAGACCATAAACAAAGCTGCCAATGCACCGGGCCCTTCTTTCATTTATGCATCAGGTGTTTTCCCAGTTCACAATATGCAGGCATGGCACTAGTCACGGGCACTGTAGCTGGGAACAGAGTCCTTGCCCCACAAAGGCCACCATGCCATCCCTGTTCCTCCACCTGGATGCTACTCTCTCTGAGTGTTAACTTATTTGGAATTCTTTTCAGAAAGAAGGTCTCCTAAGTGAGTGTTTTGTTCATCCTGGCTTTTGGGTAAAAGGTAGGTATATGTCAGAGAGTCTATGCTGGGCGTGGTGGCGCACGCCTTTAATCCCAGCACTCAGGAAGCACAGGTAGGAGGATTGCCGTGAGTTCGAGGCCACCTTGAGACTACATAGTGAATTCCAGGTCAGCCTGAACTAGAGCGAGAACCTACCTCGAAAACCCCCCCCAAAAAAGAGTCCTACCATGCAAGAGTGGACAATGGTCATAGCTTAGTCCAGCTAAGAGGGCAAAGGCACATCAAGTGAGTCCTGAGCTTCGCTACCCATTAGTCACATGGCCTTGTCTCAGGGACTATTATAAATACTAATATTATAATTTATATATATATTATATATATATAATTTATATATATAAATATTATAAATACTGTGGGTACTACCGGCCTTGCCAGGGCCTGGCATGTAGCTGGCACTCAGCACACCAGTCACAATTATCCCCAACACATTCCTAGTCCATGTCCACTACCTAGTCTATATCCCTAAACAACACACCACCCTCCCTCTTACCTATTCTTAGCCAGTTACAGCCACTGCCTCCTGTCCTGCCCATCTCCAGAATGGGGTGCCCTGATGGACACTTATGTCCCAGGTCTGGACCTGTCACCTCTTCCTCAAGCCAGTGGGTCCAGCTGAGCCATGGCTTGGGTCTTTCCCAGACTCACCGATGACCTTGGCCACATTGACAGCTTTGAGCCCCATCAAGTCGGGCAGCTGATCGATGATGACATCCCGGATGGCCTTGACCTTGTGCACCCGCTCAATGCTACGTCGCTGCCAGTCAGTCCAGTAGATGAAGTCCCCCAGCAGCGTAAATCCAAAAATGTGCGGGAGCTTGTCCTCTAAGAGCGTCTGCCTCTTTGTCCCGTCCACATTGATTACCTGTGGGGTGGCAGAGGCATGGGTCTGGATGGGCCTGGGCCATGCCTGTGACAGACATTCTTTGCCTGCCCCAAGCCTGAGCTGCCCCGAGAGAGGTTCAAGTCCCAGCAGTATCCAATTCATCTGCACCTTGCTAGATATGATGCCAGGTTCATGAGGGGTTCTGGACAAATGACATGTTCATCATGATATCGTATGTTTGGCTGATAAAGTGGAGACAGGGCTCAGCTCAGGGGCAGCCGACACAGCACCCTGGTCCTGGGTGTGGACACTATGAACAAGGAAGGACAGAGGGGTCCTCATCCAAACTTGCTAATGCATAGGTGTCTACAGCACCAACAGGTGGGACACAGACCTGGTGTGGGCTCCATAGGAAGGAGGCCTGAGATCAATTAGCAATGCCTGCTACAGATATAGCTAGAAGGGGTGTTTTGTAAGTGAGACACAATTTCAAAGGGCCAGGACACTGCAGGACCTGGGCAAGTTTGTCCCCACAAGAACAGAAGAACTCCTCGGCAGCCCCCCCCCCACCAAGTCCAAAGGCCCAAGGTGCTTTCTTCTCTGTTCAGTCTGACATGGAAGAGCTAAATCTTTCTAGAAGAAGAGTCAAGTGCTAATTAAAAGCAACCACCACAGGGTTGGAGAGATGACTCAGTGGTTAAAGCCACTTGCCTATAAAGCCTGATGGCCTGGGTTCAAGTCTCCAGTACCCACCCAGCATGCATCTGGAGTTCGTTTGCAGTGGCAGGAGGCCCTGGTGTACCTACTATTCTCCCTCTCTCCCTCTCTTTCTCTTTCTCTCTAATAAAAAATAATTTAAGCAACCACTAGGTTGGGCATGATGGTAAATGCCTTTAATCTCAGCACTTGGGAGGCAGAGGTAAGAGGAACACTGAGTTTGAGACCAGCCTGGGTCTACAGAGTGAGGAGTGCCAGGTCAGCCTGGGATAGAATGAGAGAGACCCTATCTTGAAGAAGAAAAAAGAAATAGCAAGCACCATAAACAAGCTTCTCTCCTCACATGGCGGTGACCACTGAGGAGACTCAAAACTCATCAAAGTGCTTAGAAGAAGAGACAGTCGAGTGTTCAGCACTGAGACATCTCTCACACCCTCCAAGGAAGAGACAAAGGAAGGGGAGGAGTGCTTGTGATACTGTCTTCCAGATACAAAGTGGTTGTGGCGCTCATGACCTCAGTGGCTGAAGCTACCTACACAGACCTGCGTAATAGGAGGGGGGCAGTGATGACATCAAAGTAGAAGAGTCTAGCTGGAAAGAAGGGAGTTAGTGGAGAGGGGAATGAATGGGGGGGAAAGGAGGGTGGTGGGAGGGGATTATGATCATGGTATATTGTCTATATGTATGGAGGCTGCCAATAAAAAAGTTAAAAATGGGCTAGAGCGAGACCCTACCTCACAAAAAAAAAGAGAGAGAAAAGAAAAAAAGTTAAAATAAAAAGCACTCTCCAGAGCTAGGGATGTGGCTCAGTGGGTAGTGTTTGCCCAGCATGCAAGAGGCCATAGGTTGGATCTCCAGCAGTGTATAAACCAGGCATGGTGTTGAATGCCTATCTATAATCCCAGCACTTGTGAGGTGAAGGCAGGAGGATCAGGAGTCCAAGGTCATCATCCTTGGCTACTCAGTAGAATTAAGGCTAGCCTGGACTACATGAGGCGCTGTCTCAAAGAAAATAACCATCACAAAAGCCAGTCAATGCAAAACATCTTCCCAATCTAAAGACCACAGACACCAGGGACAAGCTTGACTGATGATCTGGGACTCCATAGCAGCAGTGGCAGCTCCAAGCCTGGGGCTCTCAGGACAGGATGCAACATAGCAGGCAACCCTCAGCTGGCTCCTGAGCCATGTTCTAATTCCTGCTCATCAAAAGAGCTACAGACCCAGTTCTGCAGAAATGCTGAGCAGAAAACACTTTTCTAAAGTTCACCAACAAAGGACAAAACTGCTGAGCCCCACCCAGCACAGTGCTTGATGTCCTTGCACCCCATGAACCTCAGCGTCTCCACCAGACTAGGCAGTAGTTAAACCACCAGAAAATGTAACAAATCAGAGGCTCACAGCTAAGCCCAACCTGGAGCCATTCTGAGTGATACTCTATGAGAGCCACTCCCAGGGACTGGGAGACCAGCCCAGGTGCTTCACCAGGAAGCCAGGTGCTTGGCACCACCAATCCCCAGGCTGGACTCATGCTCCCTCTGCCCCTGGCTCAGGTCAGCAATGGCAAGCCTTGAGTCACACAGTCTAGGGGTCTCTTTTAAACGTCGCCTCCATGGCAAGAACGCACACAGAGGTAATACACAGGTCACCACCTGGGAGGCTGGCCCGCACAACATATCAGGTGGAGCTCGCTCACCTGGGGCTTTATGGATCAGAAAGTGCAGGTAGGAGGACAGGTGACAGGCAAGGCTTGGAGGAGCATAGAGATCCTGCTCTTCCTTAGTGGGCGACAAGTAGAGGTAGGGGAAGGAGGGAAGGAAGATGGCAGGAAGAAATAACCCTCATCCAATGAAAGAAAGACTCAAGGTCAGCATTTGTTTGCTAAGAGACTTTATTTCCGTACCTTCATTTTCCTTTTCTCTTTTTTCTTTTTTAAAGACATGACCCTATGTATCCCAAGCTGTCTGATAATGACCGTGAACTTTTGAAATTCCTGTCTCTATCTCCTGATCACTGCACTTACAGGCATGTGCCACCTTGCCCCATGTAGGCAGTGCTAGGGATCAAACTCAGGGCCTCATGAATACTAGGCAAGCATTCTACCGGATAAGCTCTAGCCCAAGGCACATAATTTTTTTTTGAGGTAGGGTCTCACTCTAGTCCAGGCTGTCCTGGAATTCATGATGTAGTCTCAGGCTGGCCTTGAATTTATGGTGATCCTCCTACTTCTGCCTCCCGAGTGCTGGGACTAAAGGTGTGCACCACCACACCCAGCCAGATAATATTTTTTAAGAGTAGAAAACATAAAACATTTAAGTTTTTATTTATTTGCATGTGTGTTGAGGAGGAAACGCCAGGATTTCTTGCCAGTACAAAGGGAACACCAGATGCTGGTGCCACTTTTTATGTCAGGCTTTATTTATTTGGATGGCTAGGGAAATAAACCCAGGCTGGCAGGCTTTGCAAGCAAGCACCTTTAACCACTGAGCCATCGCCCCAGCCCCACCATCAATATTCTTTAATATAAAACTGAACTTCCAGCATGTTGAAGTAAACTGCAGTGAAAGGCACACATCTGGCTGTACTCAATGAAAGGAGCCCCACAGAGAAGCTGGGAAGGAGGGCATACACTTGTACTCTCTGCCTTTGCTCCCCCTCCACTAAAGCAATGTGGGAGGAGGTTAGAGCTCTCCTGACCCAATCAGGTGACAGGACTGGGCTCTCTGGGCTGTCCAAGCAGCAGAGCCTCCCTGGGGACTGAAGAGCCACACTCCATGCCATTCCTCAGTTCCCAGACTCCCCCACCAACCTGAAGGAGCATGAGGCCTGCAGTGAGCAGCTCTTAGCTGCTCTGACGTGCAGGAATAGGAATGATCCCACAGTGGCCTTTTTTATTTCCCGTAATGGCTTAAAAATTTTTTTTAACTTTTGGAGGTGCTTGGAACCCAACCCTGATCCTTGCACATGCTAAGGCTGCACTCTAAATACTGAGAAGTGACATCCTCAGCTTCCCACCCTCACCTTTTCAATTCTAACACATCTAGAAAACTAACTCAACTTTCCGAGACTCGGAAGGAGGAGGGGCTGTCACTCAAGTGACCTGTGGCCCAAGTCAGCAGTCTCCACCTTGCCTGGGACCAGATATGTCCAAGAACCCCTAAGCCAGGCAAAGACTGGCTAATTGTGAGGAGACAGGGCAGAGAGGACATGGCTGTTGGACTCCTGGGAAGGCACTGAGCCAAAGCCAAACTCAGGAACACCCAGATCCACTCTGGGACACCCACAAACACCAGGAAAGGACAAGAAGGACAGGTTTTCTGGGACAGGACCAGCAAACTCAGCACGGGATAGAAAACATGACCAGCTTTGAGCTGAGGAGATGGCTCAGTTGGTACAGTGTTGGCTGTGCAAGCATGAAGACCTGAGTTTAGGTCTTCAGAATACATGTAAAAATGCCAAGTGTCAAGCTAGGCGTGGGGGCACATGCCTTTAATCACAGTAGAGGCAGAGATAGGAGAATAGCAGTGAGTTTAAGGCCAGCCTTAGGGCGATGGAGTGAGTTCCAGGTCAGCCTGGGCTAGAGTGAGACCCTATCTAAAAAACACAAAATTCTCATTTATGGACATCAAAATTTGAATTATATATAATTTTCACAGGTTATGGACTATTCTCCTGCTTTTCTACAACCATTAAAAAACGTCAGGGGGCTGGGGCTGGGAAGATGGCTCAGTGGCTAAAGACACTTGCTTACAGTCTGATGGCCACAAAAGTGTTGTAAGCTGGGCATGGTGGTGCACACCTCTAATTCCAGCACTCGGGAGGCAGAGGTAGGAGGATAGTCATGAGTTCGAGGCCACCCTGAGACTACATAGTAAATTCCAGGTCAGCCTGGGCTAGAGTGAGACACTACCTAGAAAAACCAAAAGTGTTATAAGAATCTGGCATTGGCTTGAGGAATCAAGTAGCCCTAGCACATGCATATGCATGTATGTATGTATGTGTGTATGCGTGCACACACGTTAATAAGTGATTTTTTTAAATGTCAGAGTAGGTGGCTGGAAAGATGGTTTTGTGTTTAAAGGTGCTTGATTGAAAGCCTGACAGCCCAGGTTCAATTCCTGTAACCCACATAAACCAGATGAACATCATGAACACACTGAAGGTTATTTTTTTTGTGTGTGTATGATGTGTGTGAATGATTTTGTGAGTGTGGGCACAGGTGTGCCACAGTATGTACGTGGAAATCAGAAGACAGCTTGGGGTGTTGGTCCTCACCCTCCACCTTGTTTTGAGGCAGAGTCTCTCATTGACTGCTGCATTCACTTCCAAGAGATTCCCCTGTGTGTCTCCCTTCTTACCACGAGATTACAGACACCTGTCATAGCATCTGGCTTTTACTTGGGTTCTGCTTGCATAGCAAGCACTTTATTCACTGCACCATGTCCCCAGACCTTCCTTTTTCTTTCCCTTTTTCTTTGGGGGGAGGGGCTCTGTTTTGGGTTTTTTCAAGGTAGAGTCTTGCTGTAGCCCAGGCTGACCTGAAATTCACTATGTAGACTCAGGGTAGCCTCAAATACACAGCAATCCTCTTACCTCTGTCTCCTGAGTGCTGGGGTTAAAGGTGTGTGCCACCAAGCATGGCTCTCTTTTTAAAAAAGAATTTTTTTTTATTTATGTAAGAGAGAGATAGGCAGATAGAGGAAGAGAAAAAATGGATGTGCCAGGGCTTCCAGCCCCTGCAAACAAACTCCAGATGCATGTGTCACCTTGTGCATCTGGCTTTACATGGGTAATAGGGAATCAAACTCAGGCTTTGCAGATAAGCACCTTAACTGCTGAGCCATCTTTTCTTTTATTTTTCTTCTTTTTAAAGGAAAGATCATTTATATCAAACTCCACCAGAAAATGACTCTAAGGGCAGCTCCTTGAGTTTTCATGGGTAAAGCATGTGTTCTTTCAACCCCATCCCACGTTCCTGTCTCCCTCCTCCCCCACCACCATCATACAGTTGGATCTAAAATCCCAAAATACAGACACAGTCATGTTCTCTCACTCCTTCCCTCCCCTGAAGACTACCTGGCTCTGATGTCCCCCAGAATCTGTAAAGACAGTAACCCCAATGGTCATAGCCCTAAGAAGTAACATGTACATGTGAGGAGCATCTAGAAGCTACCAGAAACAGGAAGTATCTGGAAAGGAAAGGCACAAAAGTCAGCAATGTATCTGCGCTGGGATGGATGTGATGGACAGGCCACTGGCATAGACAGCACGTTACAAAAAGTGCCCAGTCTGCAGTGAGAATGTGCATGGGTTGAAGGCACTTTAAACGAACCATGCAGGACACAGAACAAGTGGGCATGCTTCTCAGGGAGATGCTGGGATTACAGCCATGTGTCACCAGCCAGTTTATGCTGTGCTGCAGATGGTTCTCATATGCATGCTAGGCAAGCACTCAACCTACTGAGCTCCATCATAAACTATTTTCTTGAAAATTCCATCTGGCCACAGAGCAGGCACATAGGGCAGGAGACAGGAAAGCCAGGCTTGAATGCTGCATGAAACATAGGGCTCAGGAACAAGCAAGGCTGCACCTGGCCATACCTAAGCCCATGTACCTAAGCCTCACCTGCCACGTGGGCAAAACTCACCTCGATTTTGTCTGTCTTGGCATCCCCCCAGTACAGCTTGCCCTCCTGCATGTCCAGGGCCAGCCCGTTGGGCCACCCGAGGGAGGTGTTCACCAGGATGCGTCGCTCCCGCCCATCTAGATTGGCGCACTCAATTTTGGGGTTCTCCCCCCAATCTGTCCAGTACATGAGGCTAAAGAAGAAACAAATGGTCATGACTGCCTTATCTTGCTGCACCCCAGTTCTGAGGGCCAAACCTCCCCTGACTCACCCACCCCAGAAGCACTTGGTATCAACCAACTAAGCATGTGCACAGGCTAGCACATTGCCCGTGGCTCTGCAGGAGCAGTGGGGACCAACAGCGTGGTCAGCACTGAGAGGACTGGACTTCCAGGCTGCAAGCTCAGCTGTCTTCTCACAGAGCAAGATACAGAAGCCACCCTCTTGAGGATCTGGGGCAGCCTTCTGCCTGATCCATTACTAGAGAACAAAGCGCTGGGGGAAAGAAAGGTAGGAGGCCTCCACACACTGCAGCAGGGCTCCCCCCATGTGTCAAGGATGGATGGCTTGTTCTCCTCCCAGCGACAATTGGAATCTGAGGGGGTGGAAATCCAGGCCACATTGGGCCAGGGCACAAACTCAGCTTCCAGCTCCCCTAACCAACTCTGGCCCCCCTCTATCTGAAATAACCTTCCCTGGACCTTGGGGTTGTCATGACTCACTGCCCATTCCATCCCCCTAGACCCTCCAGCTTAAGAGTCATAGGCTGGGAGAAGTGTTAATGTCTGTCCCCACCCCATTTTACAAGTGAGGACATTGAAGCCCACAGGTCTGACTTAACCAAGTTCACAGTGGTAAAGCTGGGAGAAGGTTATGTGCTTCTTGATCTCAAGGCCAAGTTCCTGTCAGCTGATCTGGCTACCAGCCCTTTTGCCTCCAAAATGTAAAGGACGCTGCTGCTCCGCCATATCCACCATTCTTGGACACAACCCTGATCTTCAACCACCACCATGGAACAGCGTTCTACCTGCTGCTGGGCCTCAGCCCTTCCCACAATCCTTCATCCTGGCTGCTGTGCCCTGAGGCCCTGCCACCCCCTGCCTGGCATACACAAGTGACCTCTTGGGCTTGCAAAGCCCCATCACTGGCTGTGCACAGGCCTGGGGCAAGGCAAGGAGCTCACACTCTACAGACAGGCAGACTGCCTGGCACCATTGCTTGTGGGCATCTAGGTGGGTTGTGTCACTCCTTTAGTGCCTTCCTACTATAGAGTGCACCCATGAGGCATTCTACCACCCTAGGAAACATGCCCCCAACCCAACAGGCAATTTCTCTGTTTACACAGAATGCTGAATAAAAAGTTGGAGCCAGGAGGTTGGAGTTGATCTGCAATCTGCCAGCTACCAGCTGTGTGACCTTGGGGATGTCCCTTAACTTCTTTGGTCTTCAGAGTCTTCCAGTGCACAACACTGTCTGCCTACAGGGTGTGTTTAGAAGAGGCTGGGCTACAGTAGCAGACAGCATTGTCCCGAATTACTACTTATCCTAGAAAACATGTATGCAACTATGTGTGTGTGTGTGTGTGTGTGTGTGTGTTTATATGTGAGTTCACAGGCCACCTCGCGTGGAGGTCAGAGGACCACTTCAGCTGTTGGTTCTGGTATTCCATCTTGATTGAGGCAGGGTCTCTCATTTGTCCCTGAGCTTGCCAGGTTAGCTGGCCCGGGAGATTCTCTTGTTTCTGCCTCCCTTCCTGCTGTCGATGAGCTGGGACAAGATGTTTGAGCTATGATGTCTGGCTTCACATGGGTTTTGGGGATCTGAACTCTGGTCCCCATAGTTGCCCAGCAAATGCTTTATCCACTGAACCACCTCCTTCCTCATCCCTCTCCAGGGCTTTCTAACCCTTCAAAGTCCAGTTTGAGGACAGCAGCATCCACAGTATGGGGGCTTGAGAAGCGCCAGTTTTCTGACTCAACTCTCTACTGTTGACAAGCTGCCTAGGTGCTTTAGAAGCAAGCGAGCATCCCAGAGCACCCCACAGCACCAGCCTTACCCCATCACAGGATGCAATACAATGGCCCGGGGCTCATCCAGGTCCTCGGACACCAGGATCTTTCGAGAGGTGCCATTGAGGCGTGTCACTTCAATGCGATTGGTGCCTGTGTCGGTCCAATAGAGGTTTCGGGCCACCCAGTCCACTGCTATGCCATCAGGGTCATTGATCTCAGTGTTGACCAATGTCTGTGCCCCTGATCCATCCAGGTATGCTCTTCGGATGGCCCGGACCTCATCATCAGTCCAGTACACATAGCCCTCCAGTGGGTCATAGTCGATGGCGATGGCATGCCGGATGCCGTCCACCTGCAGCACAATGTCTGTGAAGTCTGGCGTGTCCAGTGAGATTCTCCGCAGGTCCGTCCTCCGTGCCAGCAACAGCACCTCTTCGGCCCCTGAGGAGACATGAGAAGTGGGGTCAGAGGTCAACAGTCATGGCAAGCATTAGAGTCTGGGCTTGTGGTAGGTTCAACCAGGGCAGAACTTGGACATGTCCCCAGGTTTTTTCTTGTGGTGGCCATCACACAGGAGCTCTGTGTGGTTGAAACCATTTTGTTTTGCAGAAAACTGAAATACAGAGAGGTTAGGTGACTGGCTGAAAGCCACACATCCAAGCCGTTTGACTTCCACCTGTGAGAACTAACACTAGTCAGCCACTTTGTTCTGCTCTTCTCCTGACCACAAGCTTGCCTTAGTTACAAGTCCTACTGGAAGTACAGGGCTCCAGACCCAATTGCCAGTTCTAATCCCAAAGTACCCAGTGGACCCCCTCTTAGAGCCACTCACCCTCCCTGGCTCTATCCAAATGCCACATCCCCCATAAAGCCCTTGTACTCTCCCAGCTTCAAGCCCTACAGTTGCACCCAGGAACTAGATGCCCCTGTCTTGCTCTGGCATAGTTTCCAGGCAGGGCCATAAATGACTGTCAAATGAGCAAACCTCATTCAGCCATGCTACTCATGGAGCTCTGGGATGGAGAGCGCCTGGGCTGGCTGCTGTCCTCAAACTGGACTTTGAAGGGTTAGAAAGCCCTGGAGAGGGATGAGGAAGGAGGTGGTTCAGTGGATAAAGCACTTGCTGGGCAACTATGAGGACCAGAGTTCAGATCCCCAAAACCCATGTGAAGCCAGACATCATAGCTCAAGCATCTTATCATCCCAGAGCATCAGCAGCAGGAAGGGAGGCAGAGACAAGAGACTCTCCCAGGCCAGCTTACCTGGCAAACTCAGTGACAAATGAGAGACCCTGCCCCAATCAAGATGGAAGACCAGAACCAACAGCTGAAGTGATCCTCTGGCCTTCACACGAGATGACATGAGAACTCATATATGAACATGCATACAAATACATATACTGCACAAATATAAAATTCAGGGCCACTTGACATACCAGGCACCAAGGCAGGGTCAAGAGACACCTGCAAAGGCACACATGCTCTGACATGATCCTGGACCAGACCCAAAGATTGGTTCTTGACTGTGGCCAGGATCTGGTGCAGTCTTGAGAATAGTTACAGTCAGGGTCTCATGGAGAACAGGCAAGGACCACACTTCCAGTACATTTCAGAATCACATCACAAAAGCTCCAGCCCTGGCCACCAGGGTATTCCCTGTAGAGCAGAGCCCGGCAAGCCAGCTACTTTAATTCTGAGCCTGTCACGATGTGGATAGATGCAATACAATATTGGGATAGTGAACAAGAGTACAGCCTACTCCTTCCCCAGGACATGCTATAACCCAGATGGCCTGAATTGGCACCGGCCACAGAGGGCAACTTGGGTGAGATTCCAATCACAAAGCTGCCTTGTCCAGCTGAGGCAGGATCTCAAGGTATGGGCTCAATTCCTAAAAGTCATCTTGGCACCATGCACATACACCAAACCTAACCATCACTGTGGCCTGAGAACCTGTGGGCAGTGAAGAAGGTGTGAAATCCAGACTTCGCTGGCTGGGGCCTAGAGCCTTGGCAGAGAACCTTAGGTGAGTAGGGTTATGGGGACACTGGCTGCCACTCTGGCTGCTTGGTGGAGGCTCAGACCTTTGTATTTTGGCTTGGAGTCAAGGGACCACAAGAATCTCTTCTGAACCTCTGGTGAGGCTTGCCACACGTTGCAACCCCCAAGGACCGAGTTAAAACCACACCTTAAGAACAAATGCTAGGGGTTTGGGAGACGGCTCAGGTGTAAAGCTTTTGCAGTGCAAGCATGAGTGCCTAAGGTCAATACCCAGAACCCATGTGAAAAGGACCAGGCAGTAAGAACTTATCCCTCCCTGAGGACTTACAGTAAAGGTGAGGGTCCCACAATACTACACCCCTCTTGAAGGATCTATAGGCAGTCAATGGCTACTGAGGGAGGGGGAGGGATCCCTGGGGCTTATGGACCAGCTAGTCTAACCTACTTAAGCAAGTTCCAGCCAATGAGAGAACTAGTCTTCTAAAAGCTGAGAGACAACACCCAAGATTGTCCTCTGGCCTCCACATGCATGCACACACATGTGTACCCATGCGAACATGTGCACATACGTGAGCATGTGTGCACACACATGTACCCACGTGAACATGTGCACATATGCATACACACACAAAATAGAGCCAATGCTGGGACACAAAGTTGAGGGGAAAAAAAAGGGCTAGCTTATTCCCCCCAACAATAGTTGGGTCCACCTTACTCTGTCCAGGCCCTCCCTGCTAGATTATGTATGTCCCCTGGAAGATGCATACAGAGTCTTGTTCAGACTGGGGGACCCTGACACACCACCTACCTTGATAGAGCTGCCTCCCAAGGATGCCAGGAGTCAGAACATGGCACCTTCCAGGATAGCTGCATGACAACCCACCACTCCTTCCAGCCCTTATTGGTTTCAGGGACCCACACAACCAAGAATATCAGGCCTAAAGATCACCTCCAGCCACCTGCAGGCTCCTTCCCACCCACCCCCAGCCTCTTATGATCATAAGGCAGCTCAGGGCAGAGACAGTGAGTGGCCTGGAGCCACCTCACATGCTGGCCTCAGGCAAACTGCTTGACATCTGTCATGGCCAGACAAGCTGTGGCCTTCAAACAAAAGATGGCCTCTTACACCCCAGGGACCTAAAGTATTGCTCCAGAGTCCTAAGACAGGGTGTCCTCCTGGCACCTGTTCCAAGCCCAAATTCATGATGCAATTTCTCCACTAGAGGGCGAAAACATGACAGCAACAGCTTCTTACTCAGGGCTGGGGAAACTGAGGCAAAAGCAACCCTGTAAGGAGTCCCAAGTGCCTGACAGCAATAGAGACCTCTGATCCAAACTCAGGTTGCTTGAGAATGCTCAGTGTCAGCAGGGGAGAAGAGATCTGAAGTTCTACACATTTTCTTCTCTGGGTTCCATTCCCAAAATGTTTGCTGATATATGACATATCCTTCAAGGTCCAGATCACATGCCACTCCCTGCTTTTCTAAGAAGCTGGTCTTGTATTCCTGGCCTCAGTGTACCCCGGGTGCCACCCTCTAGGCTCATGGGGATCCTGGTACATACATGTCCTTTCACACTGTGTCCCAAACAGGGGTCAAACCTGCCTGTGGAAAGGCAGCTCCATGTCCCAGGACACCCAGGCACAACTCGGGACAACGCCTGACTGGCTCAGCTCTAATGCATGACCTTGGGCAGGGCCTTGGCTCTCTTTGAGTCTGTTTCCTCATCATAGTGAAGAATCAGCCAGGCCCGAAGGTGCTGGGGCCCTGTCTGGCACCATAAACGAGATGTCATGAGGCTTAACCAACAGAATGAGAAAGAGGCACCTGCTGTGGACACCCAGCGAAGCTAGGAGGAACCCTGTTCAAGGGGCACCTGCAGAGTCTCCCAAGAGGCAGCTGCTGGATCCTGTGCCTGGGATAGGGGCCTCTTCGTAGGACAAGTGGTATATGCTGACAGCCTCCTGGCAATGCTTCCACAAGAAGGGCTGGTACCCACTGAAAACTGGCTTTCATTCCCAAAATAGTTGAGCCTGGTTTGTTGTCCCTGATCCTATGATCCTCCAGCACAATCACCCAAAAGAGCACAATCTTCCCACCAGGCACAACTATGCCCTATGGTACAATGAGGAACCTGGTGCAGAGAAAGTCAAGCTCCCATCCCCAAGACACACAACAGGACATGAGGTGACAATAAGGTTCCTGAGCCATCTGAGGAGCAGGCAATGCAAGAGACTGGCTTCCTCACTGGCCATGCCAATAATATCTACAGGCACTTTAGCCACGCCTCAGACCAGTTGTGGGATGTAAGAATGGGCAAAGGAGACACATGAGCTGTTCCCACACGTCCCTGGGGGTCACAGGCCAGCGACCTTAAGTGACCAAGCTCAACAAAGGACACACAAACTCAAATTTTAGCAGGTGTCATAGAGCACAGGCGGGGGGACAGGGTAGTTCACTGAAGGATAGGTGTAGACTAGTAACTGGCTCAAAAATCCCTGTCACCACATGGAAGATTCCAACAGAGGGTCCCCAAGGACCTAGCCCTCTGGGAGCCAAGTCAACTCAAAGCCATGGGCACACCCAGCAGCAGGGACCCCTTTCAGTCCTCCTCAGAATGAGTCAAGTGAAGTCTTCTTGGCTGCAGTAGGAATTCATTGCTGAACTAAACCTGTGGGTGTTAACTGACTCCGAAGATGGAGGGGGTCACTGACACAGCATGGCTTTTGAGGTATTTTACTTTTGCCAAGAAAAATACAGACAGGGGTGCTTGAGAGAGGGCCACAGCCCAGCCTGCTAGCCCATTGGTCTGAAGGCTATGCCCGGCATGTAGACTTCCCACAATGGTGATGAGAGGCCAGCAGGGGCCAGCTGCAGAGAGGATACCTCCAGCCAGGTGGTGGTGCCCACAGGCTGGTGCCCACAGCTGTCCTCTGAGAAGGGTCTTTAGTAGCAAAGTCCAAGCAGGAGCCCTGGCCATAGGGCTGCAGGCCTGGGTTGGGAGCAGCAAGAGTGGCCATAAGAGGAGAAGCCTACTCCTGCCTGCGCCTAGCAGAGTAAATAGCTCTTAAACATCAGGGAAGTAAACCACTTGGTCAAATTATTTCTATGAGGTTGTTTCTACAGATAGCCTGCCCTAGAGCTTTACAATGTCACCTGGGAAAGTGAATCCTTCACATCCTGCACCCTCCGGGAAAAGTTCCAGCTTCCCTGCTTCTTCCAAGCACGTGTACAGCCCAAGAGAGCAGCATTCCCACCCCAAGGCTGAGCATCATAAACAGGGCATATCCTTTATACCCCAAACCACCAGCTTTTACAAGAGGTGTTTATTCTCTCACAGGTCTGGAGCAGAGAAAGGAAGAGTCAATGGTATGGCAGGGTCAGTTCCAAAGGCCCAAGAGAGGGCCCTTCCTGCCCCTTCCAGCTCCTGGTGTTGCGCCAAAGACTCAGCATTCTTTGGCATGTGGCCATACTGCTCAGTCTCCACCTCAGCTTCACACAGGAGACACACCCAGGTGTCTGTTTGCATCCCTCCTCATACAAGGACATCAAACTTGTGGACAAGGGACCACACTGCTCCAGTGTACCTCAACTTCATCTGATTACCTCTACAAAGCCCTGGCTTCCAAACTAAGTCACACACAGGTGCTGGGGGTCAGAAGCATTAGGAGAAAGGCCAAGGTAAGCAACTGCAGGGAGGGAACTCCAGGCATAAACACAGCTGAGCAATGGTGCAGTGGCCGGTGACAGCCACGCTGCTCTGCAGCTGGGAACAGGCGGAGAGTGTGGCTGGAGCTCAGAGACTAATGTGCTCACCACAGGGTAGGAGCTGTCCCACTGGCCATGCTCTTTGCTGAGAATCCACTGTGTGCAGCAAATACAGACATACAACAGACAGACAGACAGACAGACGGCCTCCCTCAGACAAAAGCCTGCAAGGAAATATGCTCAGAGATCCACAGGCTGATTGGGTCACTTCCTATCCTGCTTTGTAGTTCTCTAATGAGGTTGACAAAATGGAAGAAAATAAGTATTTTAGCATGGCAGGGCATAATGGCTCATCTGAGACTTTAGCATTGTAGTAGGGAAGGGACCTATCATACACATGCAGAAATAAGCATGACATTGACACTCGAGCTTCATGTCACTTCCACACAGCACAAAGCATAATCCTTCTAATTTCTTTCTCAACCCTGAGCCCTCAGGCTGCACAGAAACCTTAGGTGAGTCCTGTGGTCCATGACTAGGAGGGCCAACCCTTGTACAAGAAGGCTGCATGAAACTGGGGGAGTTACTCAGGGGAAGAGCCCTTGCCTTGCATTTTGAAGCCCTAGAGCCAATCCCCAGTACTGCAAAAGAAATAAAAGAAAAGAAGGAAGGAGAGAGGGAGAGAAGGAAGGAAGAGAGAGAAGGAAGGAAGGAAGGAAGGAAGGAAGGAAGGAAGGAAGGAAGGAAGGAAGGGCTGGAAAGATGGCTTAGCAGTTAAGGCATTTGCCTACTAAGCAGTAGGACCGAGTGCCCACATACAGCCAGATGCATAGGGTGGCGCATGTGTCTGGAGTTCCTTTGCAGTGGCTGGAGGCCCTGGCATGCCCATTCTCTCTGTCTCCCTCTTTCTCTCTCTCATTCGCTCTCAAATGAATAAATAAAATACTTTTAAAAATATTTTAATAAAAAATGAAAGAAAGAAAACGAAAGAAAAGGAGAGAAAAAAGATAAAAGAAAAAGGAAGGAAGGAAGGAAGGATGGATAAAAGTATGGCTTGTATATGAGAAAGTAAATGGCACCAGTAGGGGAGAGAGAGGAGGGTCTCCAGAGGAACCACAAACAAATGACCAGAAGGAAAAATATAGTCAGGTGAAGTAGTACATGCTCATCATCTCAGCACTCAGGAGGCTGGAGCAGGAGGACTGCAAGGGAGCATTGTGGTTCCACAAGGTGGCTGTGTATCACAACTTCAAGAGTGAAGACCTAACACCAAAGAAGAAAACCTGTGAACAGCCTAGATGTCCCACAATATACAGGAGGAGGAAGAGGGAGGAGGGAGAGGAACAGAGGAAGAGAAGAAAAGGGGAGAAGGGGGCCGGAGAGATGGCTCAGCAGTTAAGGCATTTGCCTCCAGTGCCTAAGGCCCTGGGTTCAATTCCCCAGGACCCACATAAGCCAGACTCACAAGATGGTGGCCTGGTGTCCTCTCTCTCTCTCTCTCTCTCTCTCTCTCTCTCTCTCTCTCTCTCTCTCTCTCTCTGCTTGAAAGTGAATAAAATATTTTTAAAAAAGAAAAGAAAAGGGGAGAAGGAAAAGAGGAGGAGGAGGATTAGGAGAAGAAGAGGGGGAGGAGGAAGGGAAAGGAGAAGAGGAGGAGGGGAAGGAGAAAGAAGGAAGTTCATTTTCTATCAGGGGGCATCTGTAGTTAAAGGTACAAACCCAGGCCACGGAGAAGAGTCAGTGATGTAGAAAAACTCACACACAGCAAGTGGGAAACAAAATCTGATCCAAGACTGTACACATAGTGTGAGCAAGTACACTTGAATACACACACCTACTATGAGCAGCTATATCTGCGTGACAAGGTTTGGGTCATTTTAATATTCCTGTTTATCGGGATGGCTTCCTTAAGAGGAAGCAAGGCTTTTAGAAGGGTCCCGCTAGGAAAGAGGCAACCAGGAATCTGGTAAGTGCTTTTTCTCCCTAGGGCCACTCAGCAGAATGAAGGTCCTACTTCCCAGTGCTGGGGCTGGGGGCAGGCACTCCAGCTGCTTGCATGTCAGGGTGCTGAAGAAAGATAAGACAAGGGGAGCAGGAAGGATGGGGCTGAAGAAGCCACTCAAAGCTCAGAACCGTGGCCCTGTGAGCACAGTGACCTCTGCCTGAGCCCCAGAGGATGTGACTTGCTGCCCACCCAGCATATAGGAATTGCTGTCCTCTATACCCAATGTAGGAAGTTTTTTCACAAGTAAAACCCATCCTGGGCATGGCGAGGTCAAATCAACAGATCTGTTTTCATTTCCACTCATGCCACAGCCAGAGTGAACAGTCCCACCCTCCCACAGGAGCCCACACAGCTCCAAGGTCATAGGCTGCCCCAAGAAGGTCCAGCCCCTCCTGGATGTCTGACCCCCCCCCAACGAGCTCACTCCCATGGCTCCACTTCTCTCAGTGAAGGAAAGCTTAGCACCAAAGACAGCTGAGACCCAGCCCCTGTCTGTCCCCCCACCCCATGCCTGTCTTGCTCTATTCCCAGCTTGGGGTTTCTTCCTCAAGTGCATCCATAGCCAGCTTTCCCACCTCCCAGTTCCTGAGCTGGGTGACAGCCGGGTGATAGTGCAGGCCTCCATCTACTCTGCAGTCTTAAAGGCCATAAACAGCCTGGTCACACAGCTTCCCATCTGGCCGGCAGCCAGATTCTTTTTGTATTTTAGCAATTGATAAAGTTTCTCCACCACCCCCCTGGGGCAAGTGGTTAGGCAAATGCACAGACCGCAGCCCGGCACCTTGGCCAGGAAACCTCACCAAGTGACCACAGGGTCACAAGGCACAGAGGAAGTGGGCAAGCCCATGATGGGCTCTGCTTGCAACCTGAGACCCAAGCAGCTGTCCACCCGTGACCCTGAGGAGCCCAGCAAGCATGTGCAGGAAGGCCCACCAGGAATGGCCTAGCAGACATCCGGTCTAAGTTCTAGACAGTGTGTATAACTTTTTTTCCCCCTCCCTCAAGGCAGGGTCTCATTTTAGTCCAGCTGCCCTGGACTTCTCCGAGTGCTGGGATTGTAAGTATGAGACACCACACCTACCTCCAACTCTTAAACGAGGCACTCACTGACTGCCCAGGGGGATGGGATGACCAGAAAGGGGCAAGTCAGGGCCAACTTTGGACCCTCCTGCAGGCTGACTCCTCTGTCTCCAAATGCCAGCCCCTCACTTGATCCTCCACTCCCCTCACAACACTCAGGCTACCAAGTGGCAGGACTGTCCAGTGGTCAGCATGCCTACTCCAAAACAGACAGCCCCATTTCTTACTGAAAGATCTTGAACAACTTGACTCGTTTCCCATGGTTAACACTCAAAGGGACACAATCCTTCAGAAAGGCTGGGGAGATCCTATGACAAAGCCCCTGATCTTGGCCCCTGCACTCAGACCCCTCTTTGAGACATTAAACACACATACCCCTGGAGAGCCCTATAGAGTCAGAGGTGACAGGGGAAGTGTGGCTTTACTGGGCAAATTCAAGGTGGGCATTATGATTGTCTAAAACAAGAACTGGGGCTGGTAAGGGTAGACTGTAGCAGCGGCTCATCTTCACCATCAACTTGGCTGGATTTAGAATCACCCAGGAGATACACTGAGTTTGTTTCCAGAGAGGTTTAACAAAAGAGAAAAAGACTCTCCCTAAATACAGATGGCACCACCCCATGGGCTAGGGTCCCATGTTGAATAAAAATTTTCAAAAAGGAGAAAGCATGCTGAGACTAGCATTCATCTCTGCTTATAACTGTGGATGTGTGACCAGAGCTTCACACTTCTGTCACCATGCCTCCCCACTGCCTCAGAGGGCAAGCCAAAATAAATCCTTCTTTGCATAAGCGGCGTTTGTCAGGCATTTGGTCACAGCAATGAGAAAAAGAGCTAAAACATACCATTTCAGGTATGAGACTGGAGTCTTCCAAAAAGCCAGGTTCTTCGAGCCCAGGCACATAGCAGAAGTTATTTTTATTGTCAATCACAATTTACTGCTCCTCCTGAAGGCTTGATACATGGCTGTGCCCTGTGCACCTGGAAACTCTGCAGGAAGGTGCCCCAGGCAGAGTGGGCAGCCCTTAAACTGAGGTGTCCAAACCCAAATCCCATCTGCAGATGTGAGCATGTTCTCACCACTGTGTGGGTTCCATGCAGTTTCAGCAAAGGGTAAGGGACGGGCTCAGAGCTGTGCCCAACACAGCAGCTCCTACCTTTACTGCCACTGTTCACAAAGCCTTGGTGGCTGGCCAGAGGTCACAGGATCTAGTAAGATGAGCCACATGAAAACGCCATTGTCTGTTATGGCTCAAACTTAAGATGTGGTACACCTGTAATCCTAGCACTTGGAAGGTAAAAGCAGGAAGAGAACCACAAATTTGAGGACAACCTAGTCTACACAGAAAGACTCTGTCTTGAAAAACCGTAATAAATAAAAGCAGTTTATAAATCCAAAGGAGGGATCTCATTTGATATTCCCAAGTGGATATGGTACAAAGAACCTGTATTTTACAGCCACATAAGGAAGAACTGAGGCCAGAACTCAGATGCTCTGACATCCATGTCCCTAATGGTGACAGAGGGAATGAGAGTGGCCCCCACTTGACACAATCCAGAGAGTTGCTGCTGCTGCTGGCTTCCCCATGACCAAAGAAGCTCAGCTCTCACCACTGCAGCTAATGTACCTAAACTTTGTCCTGGGCCCTGATGCTGGTCCTTCCTGTGGGAAACAAGAACCTACAGAGGCCAACTGGGAACTGGGCTGTGCCTGGCCAAGGGTGAGTTTTTTCTTTCTTTTCTTGTTTTCTTTCATTTTTGTTTGGGTGGAGGGTAAGGGGGTTGTTCTGGGGGACTGAACCCAGCACCTTGAGCATGCTGAGCAAGCACTCCATTGCTGAGTTACACCTCCAGCTCAAATTTTCCTATCTAAGAACATGATGTATAGCACCTCCTCTGCTTTATAGGTTCCTGTTCAGACCAAGACACAAAAGAGCATGCGCAATTTGGTTCCATTGCTATGGCGTCTCAGAACAGGTGAAACTAATCCCAGTGGTAGAAGTCAGGGCTGTGTCACTTCATACTGAGGTGGGGTAGGGGTTGGGGGGGCCCAGGGATTTCTCTGGGTGGTGGAAATATTCTTTAGCTGGTCTAGGGCAGTGGTTACACAGATGTATACAACTGTTCACTTTAAACCTGATGTTTTTGTCTGCAGGTTGTGTCTGGGCTAAAGAGGAGTTCATTGGCATGCAGACTGGCCCCACCTTTTTCTGGACAGTGCGATCCGATTTTCTTGCTATTAAAAATTCACAGTTCATGGCTGAGAACAGCAGCTGCCTTCTGTTTGCAAAGTCAATGTCAATCAGGCTGCAGCACAGACTCCCCCCCACAGGGCCTCCTTTCTTTTCCCTTTGACCTACTTCTCTGATAAGTGATGAGCCAGCCAGACTCTGGGAACAAACACGCCTGCATTTCTGGTCCCAGGCTGCAGGCTGCCTGCTCCCCTGGATGGAAGGATGACTCGATGGATGGGTGGATGGATAGATGGATGGGACAGACAGAGGACAGATGTGAGGGACTTGGCAACACAGACTCCAGTTGTTCTCCTGCTCATCAGGCCCAACAGTGGGGCCCTCTGTTCCTTCTGTAGCCCCTGCTTGGGCCACACTTCTTTGAATTTCCTGTCTCTGACAGAGGAACATCTGTTAAAACTATGTCTAACTGAGGTGCAGTGGGGGACTTTAAATTCCCAGCCCATAACTGCCCTGCTGCCTAGCCTGGGCCTTGTCTGCAGGGGACCAGTAGGCCATGGGCCCTGCAACCAGCTCTGCCTACCACCCTTGACACAGCTCAGGCCTGGGGGGCACAATGAATGCCCTGGCCTGGTTATTCATGGCCCTGAGCAGCAGGGCACATGTCCCTAAGCCACTGCCTCAAATCATGAGTGACAACAGTCAAAACAAAAAAGCCCAGTCCACAAAGATCAGGACGCTGAGGCCCGAACAGGGAGAGAACTGCAGACTCTGGAGAATGACGGTGGCAACTCCCAAATAAGGCCCCTGCTACTGCTGTTTTTAGCCCAATCCACATAATTGAAAAAACATGGGGAAAAGCAAAGCCAGCTGCTTGCGGAGGCTATGGCAGCGGGGGCAGGAAGGGGCAGGAGGGAAGCCGGCTCAGCGCCTGACAACCGGGCCTAGGCAGGGCTCTTGGCTGGGGACTGGAGTCACTCTGGGCTGAGAGGCCCACAGCACAGCCATCCTGGGTCTCACTGGGCCCAAGCAGAGCTGGACAGGAGCAGGCTACTTGCTGTGACACTCTCTTGCTGGTTTCACTGAGGCTGTTTCTGAAGAGGCTGAGGATCAGGAGACACCAAGACCCCCAAAGCCGAAAGTTACCCCAATCACAGAGCCTCAGAACACAAGATGCTCCCGATCCCAAAGGACAAAGAGACACAGAGGGACTCACACTGAGGAGGGTCATGTCTAACATCCAGTCTGTGCCAACTCAAGCAATGTGAGAAGGGATTTTTAGCACAACATGGTGGTGCACATCTATAATCCTAACAGGAAGCAGAGGCAGGAGAATTGAAAGTTTGAAGCCAGCCTGGGCTACAAAGCACAACGTTGCCATCTTAGAAAAAGCAGCTCAGATCCCCAACCACTCTGAGATCACATTGTTCAGTTCTTCCTACGCCACAAGAGGGAATGCTGCAGCTCAGGGGATATGAGTGTGGCTGTGCTGGAGCTGGCTGTGCAAGCCCCAGTCCCCTAGGCTTCCTCAGTATCCCCATTCTCTGGTCTCCAGGAATGATCCCCTTCTTGGGGACATTCAACAGTTGGATGGCTTTTATTTGCTTCAAATTCAGGAAAAACAGGGAGTAGTCACATCATGAAGAATTCACCATGTCTAACTCAATGAAGTGTAAAAGGTCCAACCCAGAGCAGAGCCCAGGAACCTGTCAGTCATACTTGGGACTCTGGCCTCAAACCAGGAGGGGCCCAGTCATGCCAGTAGCCTCCACCCACTGTATGTCCACTGCCCTCAGGAACCCACCCTGTCTCTTATCCACAAGCAGGTCTTTAGTGGACGAGGAACGTAGATATATCATTGAAATTCAAGTGACACAGCCAGGTCTCCGCCCCCTACCCCAGGAAGTATAACACTGGCCTTGGATCCACATACCCTAAATTCTCAGGACAAACACCCCACTCCTCCAAACAAGTTGCCAGCCTGCTTGCTCACTCATATGAGGAGATCTCCCAAGCACAGAGAGACCGAGTCCTTGTCAAAGAGCACATAGCCAGGGCATGGACGTCATTAAAGCTATAAAACAAAGGGGCTGCCTCACAGCTGAAACATTAGGTGCTCAGCATGCTGAGTTTGTTGGACAAAGAATTTCCTCAGCACCTGGGAGAATCTTTGGCAGACTCCCAGTAGAGAGAGCATCACGTCATCTATTATCGGTCCCCATGGCCTAAATACCTGTCACTTTCAATGGTCCCTTTGGAAAATCAACACACACACACACACACACACACACACACACACACACGGCCCCCAGCCCAGCCTCTTTCTCCATTATGCATTTCCATTTCCCATTTCCCATTTCCCTACAGGCTTGTCCTCTAGATCTCTTCCCACATGACCTCAGTTTGTCACTCCCTGGGACACAAGACCTCGTAAATTCCACAGCCAAGAAGAGATTGCCAGGTGCCTCCTGGCCTCCTCTGCTCATCTTGAGCTTCCTCCAACCTGACATCTTGGAGGACTCCCCAAATGCTGGCAGCTAGTCCACAGTCACCTTTTTGTTTATTTGTTTTTGGTTTTGGTCTCACTCTGGCCCAGGCTTGCCTGAATTCACTCTCTAGTCCCAGGCTGGTCTGGATCTCATGGCAATCCTCCTATCTCTGCCTCCCCAGTGCTGAGATTAAAGGTATGTATCACCATGCCTGGCTAGGCACCTTTCTTTGACCGATGACTCTGACCTCCTGTTGGTAAGACAATTGCACGAGGCCTCTGACCACCAGGACCTCAAATCCCTATGGCCAGCTGCAGGGACACAGGATTGCACAGTCTCTTCTCTTTACCCTCCAACAGCCAGCTCCCAGTATCTGCTGGTGGTGTGTAGCAGGAGAATGAGCATTCCACAAGAACCACACCCCCTGGGATGCAAAGGAACCCTGGCAGCCTAAGAGGACACCGGAGAAAGGAAGCCAGACAGGATATGACCTGGTCTTCCTGTGCAGTCTGAGGCTCCTGCCCAACTTGGGCCTGCCTCCCAGCTCAGAGCCGTGAGGTTACGTCTGCCTCGCTCATCCTCAGGCCCCTCTGGGTGAGGACATGTGAAAAGATATGGCAGAAGCTCCTTGAATTCATTGAAAGGTATCTTTGTTGCAACTTCTGAATTTTGGAATTTTGATTTTTTTTAAATTCTCTTCCCACCCTGGCAGCTTAGGGAACTGTCCTAGGCAGGGAGACAGAGAAGTCTCAGCATCAAGCAGCCAATCGGTGGAAGCCCACTGGGAGGCCAGGCTTCGGAACCACTCACAGAGAACAGCAAACCTCCAGGCCTGTTTTCATACAAAGCAAGATTCTTGGTTCCATCTCTTTTGTCTCATCTGGGAGCATCTCCTTCCTTTGGACAACACACCCCAGCCAGAGTGTCTATCTATAGCCAACACACACACACACACACACACACACACACACAAATACAAAAGTCCGCCCTCAGCCCAGTGTGCTCCCACCCAAGCAAAGGTCTGAATATCAAAAAATACTTTTTTTTTCTATGACTTGGCATTCTCCAACCACGTTTCTAGAAGTGCAGCTCACATCTGGGGAAGAGAGAGTTCTTAGGAAGGCAGGAACATGGCTGAGTGGCCAGGGGACCTGGCTATCCCTGCTGAGGGAGGCTGGGAACTGTGAGATCAACACACAGGATAGAGTTGACTATCAATCTATGACTATGACCGCACAGGTGCCTGTGGTGTGAGCTACATACCACAGAGCCACAGGGCCCACTGCCAGCCTGCAGTGCCACCTCCTCTGGGAAGCCCTCCTACCTGGCTGCCAGATAGGGCCCTGCAACTACAGGCCACTTCTTCACACTGCTCATCACACAGGCCTGTCCCTTGCTCTCCATCAACTTTCTCAAAAGACAACAAGCTCCCAGAACTCCCCATGGCTATTCTGGGTAGAACTTAAAAGACAAGGAGTTAATATCTAGGGAAAGAACATTATGTCTACAAAGAGCTCAGCTATGGACGTCTATTCCCCACTAGACAGGGTTGGACCTGTGACTCCCACCTCACCAATGAGGGGACCAGCAAGGCCTCCAACACTGTCTACCACTGGAGGCCCAGAGGCCTTCAGCACCCCAGGGTGGCCTGGGCAAGCTCTTCAGGGAACCCAGGCTTCTCTGACTGTGCAGTCTCACTGGACTTTGCCTCTGGGATTCCATCTGGGATGGTATACTTTCTGCCCAAGTCTCACCAAGGCCAGTAACAAAAGCTGCCTATCTGAGTTCTCCCATGGGGCAGGTATCTGTCAGGCACCACTATGATCTACCCTTTTTCTATTTGTTTTGTTTTTCTATGTAGTCTCAGGCTGTCCTCAAACTCACGGTACTCCTTCTACCTCTGCCATGCTGGGATTAAAGGCATGCGCCACCATGCCTGGCTATGAGCTACTTTTTTCAAATTTTATTTTATTTTTTTTGGTTTTTCGAGGTAGGGTCTCACTCTAGTCCAGGCTGACCTGGAATTCACTATGTAGTCTCAGGGTGGCCTCAAACTCACTGCAATCCAACTACCTTTACCTCCTGAGTGCTGGGATTAAAGGTGTTGCGCCACCACACCTAGCTCATGATCCACCTTTTGAGAGGCCCTGTCCACCTCCACAACCCTTTCACAAATGTCCACACACAACTTAACTCAGACTCCACCAAGCAGCAGAGATGGGGAAAAAAAAAAAAAAAACAGTAGCAGGCAGGGGGCCTGAATAGGCCACGTGGGACACCAGGACTCACTCTACCAAGGCCACAGCACAAGGCATCAGCCTCCAGATTGTCCATTTATTGGGAGAGTTTACCCTCTAGCCCCTACTCTGCTATCTGCTGTGGGTGACTCTGGGCTGGTGACTAGCTGTCAGTTTTCCCCTCTATAAAATGAAGCTGACCCCCCCACCCCCAAATCACCTTCAAACTGGCAGTCCAAACCCCCAGTGTGGTTGGGTCACTGATGGAGCAACTCACTGAAAACTTCTCACACAGGCTCAGCTGCTTCCAGAATGCCTCCTTTCTAGCCAGGGAAACAGCAGAGCCCCCTCCCCGACCCCACAGGTCATAGAGGTCTTCCAGGTATTGCACTTTGTGGCCCCCTCCTCTGCCCAGCCTTACAGTATGAGCTCCAAAAGCCAGACACTGGGTCAAACTGCTTTTGGCGGGGTCCCCAATGCCTGAGAATGTGTGGCACATAGCAGGTGCTTCATAAGTGCCTAGTGAGTGAGCGAAACTGAATGAATGGATGAATGAATACATGAATTATGAACACATGAAAGTGGCACAGTCCAGGCAGCTTCTCCTGCAAGCCCCCAGCTCAGAGCTTCTGGGGTCTCTAAGAGAATTGGGCAGACTTGACCACCCATGCCACTAGTTCTCCATCTTCCTACTTAGGAAGTAAGTACTATTGCAGGGGTGGGGGGGAGCCTCCCCAAATGTCCCCTGCAGCTGCTCCGTGTCTCCCTTTATTCAAAGCATTCCGTCCTCAAAACAAAAGGAGTGATTCTACTCCTGGAAAGTTATCCCTGAAGCAAAAGTCCTACTAGGGGCAGATAAGAGATTCCCCCTCACCATGACCACCCACCCTGGCCCAGCCACTGTACACACACAGACCATGCATGGCCTGCTGGGAGCATAAGGACCAGGAAACCACCCTTAGAAGACAGGCCCCTACCTAGTGCCTGGGCAGCATCTGGGGCTTAAAAAAGAATTTTCCCCACCCACCTGGATGCCAGGAGATAGCTTCTAGCGGCTGCTCACCAAGACCACTCTTAAAGGGCCATGCCAAGTTGAAAGTTAACCCACTTAGGCACTTAGGCAGCTCTGCCTCCTCTGCTATCAGGGTTTGAATGTAAAATGATCCCCATAGCCTCATGTGTTTGTGATTAAGCCTCATACTTGATCCCCAGCTGGTGGAGCTTTGGGAGGTGGGACTTTGCTAGAGGAGGTGTGTCTCTGGGAGTTAGCTTCAGGAATTTTAGTGCAGCCCCTCTTGCCAGTGCTAACAAGTTCATTCTTGCTGCTTCCTTCCTGCTTCATGTGGAGCTGTTCTGCCATGATCTCTCCACCATGATGAAGCTTTCCCTTGAACCTGTAAGCTGAAATAAACCCTTTCCTTCCACAAGCTGCTTCTGGTCTGGTGCTTCGTCCCAGCAGCAAGAAGTTAACTGCTACACCCGCCTTTCCCCAAGTGGGGCAATGGTACAGAGAGCAGGCCCTGTCTCCAGCAGAAAACAGGAAGGACTGGTCTCAGGGATGGCTGCTTTCCTGACCCTTCATGAAACCTGCCCCAGAGTCACCCTGGAGGCCAGTCCAGTCCTCTAGCAACATATCATTACCAGAAGAGCCCAACAATGGGAAATACAGGTGAAAACACCACCTCACTAGACCAGGAGCCCCGAAGCAGCATATGCTGTGAAGTGAGGCCACGATACGCAAAACAAAGAAACAGCTACAGGCAGAGGGGGAACCAACTCTGTGCCTCCAGAAGAAAATGCTCACTAAGAGTGCTTTTGTGGCCCACCTTCCACAGGACCATTAATGTGGTGGGAAGATGAGATTCAAGAAGAAAAATGAATGGCAACTCCCTACTGGCAGGAGAAACACATACAAAGATAGGGGAAGACAGAAGCCAAAACCACACCACTGGCCTCACAATGTGTGTACTCCAACAGAGGGGATGAAAAGGTATAAGAGAGGAAAGCATGACCGTGAGGGTGTTGTAGGGCAAATTCCTCCACACTGAAAGCAGTAAACAACTATTGCTAACTTTATCAAAAGCAGCTGGGACAATTCACAAGAGACTCTCAAGAGAGACCCTGTTGACATTCCCCCCAAAGAAGGAAGGGTGTGGTGTGGAGAAGGTTGTCAGACCCCCCCACACACCTGAGCTCTCAGGCACCCACTGTGCCAACAGTATGATGCACGAGGTCTCTGGGCTTCAGGAGGAGATAGGGACATAGAGGGGAGAAGATAAGGGGACAATGAGCAGCCATGTGGAGGTCATCGTCCATGCTGGCATGAGACTTCTCAATGGCATGGCTGCTTTGGGGGCCCCAGGTTCCTATAAATAACCCCATTAAATTCACTGGTTCACCAAAACAGGTCTTGGTGTGATCGTGTGCTGTCAATGTCCTCTGTGGAGTGAACAGACTTGTTTGCATTTCCCCAAAGGAAAAGCTTCCACAACACAGGGGCACAGCACTGTAGGCTAGCATCCCATCTCACAGCACCTGCTAACTTGCCATCTTTTGTCTTTTTAAACAACAAACACCAAGCTTTTAGGTTGTGAGCACCACACACTAATAACCTGCTCATGGCCACACACCAACTGCATGTTTAGCACTTTGGTGACATTAAGATGTCATTTTATAGATAAGATCCCAAGGTTCCAAAAGAGCTGATAATATGCTTGAGATGGTCTGCCAGTCAAGCACAGAGCCTGGAGCTAACCATGAACCCTATGAGCTAACCATGAACTCTGGCTCGCTGCCAGAGTCAACTTGGTGGGAGTCCACAGCACTTGGGGCCTTGACTAAAGTGAGCAAAACCATTGTGGCTGGGCTGCCATGTTTCCCTTGAGGACACTTAAGATTTTTACCAGGCCATGCCCCATCCTGTCCCAGACTGCACTCTGCCTCACCTGCCTTACACGTCTTGCCATTGTCCTGGAGCTGCACGCCAGTGGGGCAGGCACATGTATAAAAAGGCTCCCTCGGGGACAGCAGGCACAAGTGGGAGCAACCACCATTGTCCTCTTCACATCGTGTGTGGACTGTGAAAAACCCAAAAATCAGACAGAGTTAAAGTGCCAGTATAGGGTATGTGACCCTCACCCCTTCCTTGACATTTATTTCTAAGTGAGCTAGCATCTGCCCCCCCCCAAGAACAGCTCTTAGGATATTGCCCAATGCCACACCACCCTCTCATGGCATCAGGACCCTTCCCCACAGGGCCCACCTGATCCCTGACCACCTATAACAAAGACTTTCACAGCCTTGTCAATTGGTCTAAGTTTTCTTCAAAACCAGCCCACACCTGCCCTACCCCTGAAGCAAGCTTTTTCCCCACCCTGAGCTTCTCTAATAAGACGACACATCTTTTCCTCAGGGCCCCAAAAGGAAACTAGCCCCAGGAAAGGTGCCTGCCATGCTTCTGTGACAGGAACTCAGGACCTGCAACATCATCCAGGACTTCTTTTAAGACCCCAGGATGAGAACCAAGGACTCCTAGCAGATGTTTCATTTATCAATACCCTTCAGGTCTTTAAAGGGGGGGCACCTTGCCCTAGATGGCAACTTTGTACTCTGCAGAAAGTCTCTGCTCACCACCCTGACCTGCCCAGCCTCCTTCCAGACCAGGAACCTTTCTGGAGAAGTGGTCTCTATGCTTGGGAGCTCCCACAGAAAGACCTAGTCCAGGGTCAGCCTCAGATGGCAGTCTCTGTACTGGTCCCAGCCCTACTGCCAGGTTCCACCCAACCCCACCTCCCTGGCTCTACTCTACCACCATGGCCCCACCAGCCCCGCCTATGCCTGCTGCATGCTGCTGCCCTCCCTCACACACTCACAGGGAGGCTGCCGCTCTTGGCTGAGCACTTGGATGTCCATGGGTGAGTAGAGGGCACTAAGGATCTCCTTCCTCTTCTCCCCTGTTCTCTTGTTGCAGGCATGGATGGAGCGAGTCTGCCAGTCTGTCCAGTAGAGAGTGTCCCCAGACAGCGTCAGGGCGAAGGGATGAGTCAGGCTGCCCTCCACCACCTTCTGCCTGTAGCGGGGAGGGAGAGGGCAGAGGGGTGCGAAAGGCTAGAGACCTCCTTGAGACTCTGCAGATTCTTGGGCCACTGTGGACCCCAGCTGTGAGCATGTCCCACTTGGTCCACTCTAGCAAATCCTTCCCAGAACACGGGTATCTCACACCCTGCCAGTCTCCTGTCCGTGATGGAGACTCAGGAGTCCTGGGGCAAAGGGCCTTCCAGAGAAGAACAGAGGATGTGGCCATACCTGGGGACACAGGTTTGCTAAGAAGCCTGCTCCCCTGCCCTGTGGCTGAACATGCTCACTCTTAAAGCCCACAGCTCAGATCTTCTGAGCAAACTGGACTTATCATCAACACCAGGGAAAGGCTTGGAATGACCCACTAAGGAGGCACTGCATTTAATGAGATTATGGACACTGCTAACAGGATCAGAACTGGACACAGCCAGTCACCTTTGATTACAGGGCTTTTATGTTATATATGTGTGGTGTGATGTGTATGTGCACACGTGAGTGTGGTATATATATGTGCTCACCATAATGGGTTCTGACTAGTTGTGTGGCCTTGGGTGAGTTCATGTGCCCCTCTGTACATCATCACAATGAAGGGGGGATAGCAAAAGCTGCATGGGATTGGTGTGGACATTGAAAGAACCGTTACATGTCCCAGAACACAGTTGGTACTATGGAAGGGTTTAAATACCATCCTCTCAGGATCCAGGGCACCCCAGCCAACAGCTTTTTCTGACTCTGGGCCACCTTTCATTACTGCCAGAACCAGTTGTTCCCAAAGCCCATAATCCCTGATCTGCTCATTTCCAGAACTCAGACCAGGCCTTGACCAGGCCTGCCTGTGTCCCTCAGAGAGAACGGGACACAATGCTTGGAGCCACTCTTTCTGGATGGTTTGGTTGCGAAGAAGCTCTGGAGGAAATGCAGCCCTCTCCGCTTAAGCCAAGTCACCAGATGAGCCCTCTGCACCAGCTCCCAGGGCCCTAGGCTAGGGGCTCCTCTAGTGCAGAAATGGGGTCTGCCTTCCCAGGAGATGTCCCAAGACTAACACTGAAGCAACAGGCAATACGTGATCATTGAGTAAACCAGTCCTCACCTGCACATGAAGGACACAGCTGTGAGTCAAGTGTAATAAAAGACGAGGCTGCTACGCCAAGCAGAACAGAAAGCAGTCAGCCAATGATGGGAAAGACCTTCCTATTTTTTTCATTATTTGTATTTATTGGTGTGTGTGTCTAGAATGAGCTGGTGTACAGTGTACAAATGTGTCCAGATACACAATCCCTGAGCACATGCATGCAGAGGCCAGAGGAGAATGTGGAATGTCCTTTTCTATCGCTCTCCACCTTATTCCCTTGAGAGTCTCTTGCTGAACTTGTAACTCACTGGTTTTCAATTAGATTGGCTGACTAGCAAGCCTTAGTGATTCTCCTGCCTCCTCCACCTCCCCAACAACTGGGCTACACCCAACTTTTTATGTGGGTGCTCACATCCTCCTTGTGTTTCCTCAGCCAGTGCTCTGATTCACTGAGCCATCCTCCCAGGCCCCATCCAACCCATTTTATTGAACTCCTTCTATGTGCACAGCCCTTGGGCAAGATGGCAGATGCAGCAACAACATGAAACCTTGGCTGCTGCCCTAAGGATGCTTACGGCAGGGTTGCAGGCACGCAGCAAAGCAAACGTTCCCAACCCCATCTGGCCACATCTCTCATCTGCAAATCTAAAATGCGAAACGTCTGAACATTGTGTTTTTATTGCTCATTTGGTGGCAGTTGCTAGGGACAGTCCTGTCTCCAGGTTAGAATGAATGTTTACATGTTGTTATATAAACAGTGATGTCAGGTGTGACATCAAGCATGCTACCTGGGCTCTATTTCTGTTCCAAGTCCTGAAAGGTCCTAAAATTCTTGAGCCCCAAGTATGTCAGCTAAGGCCTCCAAACACCCAGCGAGCAGCGAGGTATCATGGGGACAGGCCTTCCCCCAGCCAACCAGTACTCACCGGAAGGAGCCATCCAGGTTGGCGCAGTGGATGAAGCTGAGCTTGGCGTCAGCCCAATACAGCTTCTGCTCCTCCAGGTCGATGGTTAGCCCATTGGGCCAGTAAATGTCAGAGTCCACGATGATCTTCCGGGAACTGCCATCCATCCCCGCCCGCTCAATCCGGGGTGTCTCTCCCCAGTCTGTCCAGTACATGTATCTTGGAGAGGAGAGAAAGCAAACACCTGTGTGCTGGTTCCAGTGAGCATGGGCACAAAAAGCTCATCTGCTGGACATAATCATAGTTAGGGCTTTGGGAACCAAAGGTTGGACAAGAAACCCCTTTTTGTGTTTTTTTTGTAGTGGTGGTTTTGAGGTGTCATGGAGTCTAGGCTGGCCTCAAATTCCTGATTCTCTTGCCTCCACTTCCCAAGGGCTGGAATTACAGGTATGTAGCACCAGGCACCATTTTAGAAACACATTCCGTATATATTTTTTGTTCATTGGGGTGTGTGTGCTGTATGTAGTGTGGTGTGTGTGACGTATGCACAGGTGTATGCAGATGCGCACACCTCATGTGCGTGTGTGTGGAGGCTGCCTTCCTTATTGCATTGTTCCCTTGAGAAGAAGCATCCTATTTGGGCTGGAGCAATGGCTCAGTGGTTAAGGCACTTGCCTCCAGTGCCTAAGGCCCCTGGTTCAATTCCCCAGTACCCATATAAGCCAGACCCACAAGTCTCTCTCTTTCTCTCTCCCTCTCACTCTCTCTTTCTCTCTCTGCTTAAAAAATGAATAAATAAAATATTTTTAAAAAGAAGCATCCTACTTTACCTGGAGCATCTGTTTTTGTGATCACACTGGCTAACCAGAGTCCCAGTGATTCTCAGCTTCTATTCCATTCAGGAGTTATAGACATGTATTGTCACCTCTGGCATTTTACACAGGTGCTGGGGATCAAACTCAGGCTTTCTCAAGCCTTCGGGCTTGCTTGCAGGTGCTCTGACCTGTTTAGTCATCTCTCTAGCCCCAGGAACATTATTTTTGGATTTGTTTGTGTGGCTTTTCTTTTAAGGTAGGATCTCATTCTAGCCTAGGTTGACCTGGAACCTACTCAGGCCTAGTCTGGCCTCAAACTCAGTGATTCTCCTACCTCAGCCTCCTGAGTACTGAGATTAATGGTGTGCATCTGCCACCAGGCCCAGCTAAACAAGATTTGGGGTAGGGGGTTTAACAAGACCATTCTTAACATAAAATGCGGGTGGGGGAAGATGGTTTATTCAGCAGTTACCACTTACACATGAGGGCATGGGAGGGCCTGAGACTACTGGAGTTCAATTCCCCAGGACCTACGTAAAAAGCTGGGTGTGGTCATGCAGGTTCATAACCCCAGTCCATGAGGAGAGGTGTGGAAGCCAGAGAATCATGGCAGCTCCGTGTTCAGGGAGACCCAGTCTCAAGGAAGTACATGGATAAAAAGAGAGAGAAGGGCACCCGAAGCTCTCCATTGGCCACCACACACACACTGGCATGGTGTGCAGATGTGTACACACACGTGCATACACCACACCTAACACACCACACTACTCTACACACATGCATGGATGCATGCAAAAAAACTTGTAAAGTATATTTTTAAGGAAAGTAAGGAGCTGAGGTATAGTTAAAGGGCAAAGGCTAGGTGTAGTGGCACATGCCTTTAATCCCAGCACTAGGGAGGCAGAGTTAGGAGGATCATTGTGAGTTCAAGATCAGCTTAAAACTACAAAGTGAGTTCCAGGTCAGCCTGGGATAGAGAGGCCCTACCTTGAAAAAACAAACAATAACAACAACAAAGCAGTCCAAAGGGGGTTGGAAAAAATGTCTTAGCAGTTAAGGCGCTTGCCTGCAATACCTAAGGACCAGAGTTCGATTCCCCAGTACCCATGTAAAGCCAGATGCACAGTGGCACATGCATCTGGAATTCATTTGCAGCAGCTAGAGGCCCTGGCACACTCTCTGTCTCCCTTCTATCTCTCTCTGCTTGCCAATAAATAAATAGTTTTTTTAAAGCCCCAAAAGGGGGGGGGGCTGGAGAGATGGCTTAACAGTTAAGGTATTTGCCTGCAAAGCAGAAGAACCTGAGTTTGATTCTCCAGTACCCAAATAAAGCCAGATGTACAAGGTGGCGCATGTGTCTGGAGTTCGTATGTGGTGGCTGGAGGCCCTGGCATGCCCATTCTTCCCCCCCACCCACACACACAAACACAAATACTTTTTAAAAGCCAAAAAGGGCAGAGTTCTTGCCTAGCATGTACAAAGCCCTGGGCTCCAATCCTGGAATCAAATAAAGTATCAATGTAAACGGACTGATGGCAACACTATCTCTAGGCAATATTCCCTGACTCTCCCTCACTGATCAAATGTCACAACTTGCTCACTGTCACCAATGTGTTCTGGGTACCTTCGCCTCTCACTAACAAATATTTCTTGAGTTGGGCGTGATGATATACACCTGTCATCCCAGCATCCAGGAGGCTAAGGCAAGAGGATCACTAATTCAAAAGTAGACTGGGCTACATAATGAAAACCTGTCTCAAAGACAAATATTGAGCTGAGGGGATGGCTTGGTGGATAAGGTGCTTGCTGTGCCAGCATGAGGTCCGGAATTCTAATTCCCAGAACCCACATAAAACACCTGTGGGTGTGCATGGCAACCACCTATAATCCCAACACTCAAGAGATGGAGATAGGGAATCCCTGGGGGACGTGGCTACACAGGCCAAATTGGTGAACCCTGGGTTCAAGTAAAAGACCCTGCCTCAGGAAATGAAGTAGACAGTGATTGAGGGAGACACCTGACATCAACCTCGGCTACTATACATACATGCACACACCAATGTCCCCATGTGCCTATAAATACACACACATACATACCACACACATATACAAAGAAAATAAAAATAAATCACATTCCTTTTTTCACTATGGTATATGTTATACCATTCTATAAATTAAATAGCGTTAATTAAATGTGTTCAATATTTGGATTATTTCTGTTTTTTGCTATTATGAAAATGTATAGGGGAGATGGTTCAGTGGTTAAAAGTGATTGCTTAAAAATGGACCTCTAGGGCTGGAGAGATGGCTCAGCCGTTAAGGCACTTGCCTCCAGTGCCTAAGGCTCCTGGGTCAATTCCCTAGTACCCACATAAACCAGACCCACAAGGTGGTGGCCCTGGTGTGCTCGCTCTCGCTCCCTCCCCCCCCCCCTCCCCCCCCCCCCCCCCCTCTCTCTCTCTCTCTCTCTCTCTCTCTCTTTCTGTATCTCTCTGCTTGAAAATGAATAAAGAAAATATTTTTTAAAAAAAGAATAGTTAAAAAAATGGACCTCTAAGAGGCAACTGAAACGTGCAGAAGGGAATATACTTAGTGCTAAAATGGAATGAGGGCTGGAGAGATGGCTTAGCGGTTAAGGCTTTGCCTGCAAAGCAGAAGGACCCGAGTTTGATTCTCCAGGACCCACATAAAGCCAGATGCACAAGGTGGCACATGTGTCTGGAGTTTGTTTGAAGTGGCTGGAGGCCCTGGCATGCCCATTCGCTTTCTGCCTGCCTGCCTGACCCCCCCTCAAATATTTTAAATAAATAAATAAATATGAGACACATATGCACCTCCAGTGGACATTACAAGCCACATGTCTGTCACCCTGTCACTCCAGAATTTCAAGGTTATCCTCAGCTACTCTAGCTCACAATAAACAAATAGAAAATAAATTATATGGCATTCTTTTAGTGGTTTTGAGATAAGGTCTCACTCTGTGGCCCAGGCTGGCTTCAAACTTGCAGGGATTCTCCTGCCTCAGGCATCCGGAGTGCTAGGAGGACAGGTGTGCACCATCATGCCTGACTGTATGCAGTTCTGGAAAAGGCCACACAGAGGCAGCAGAAAGGCTAGGGTCCAGGAGAGGAACAGAAAGGCAGGTGGTTGCTGGGCTGAGGTGAGGGAGGGGTAGGTAGAGGAGAAAAACAGATGAAGTTCAGATAGGTCCAAACTATAAAGCTCCTCCAGGACATGACAGCAGACAAAGGACACATATCATCTACTGTCCCCACACAGAATCCACACCACCATGGACCCCCATGCAAACCATGGAGTCTGGAATCACCAGTTATTCCAAGTGCGCTCCTCATGGTGATAAATGAGGGTATGGGAGTGTATGAGAAACCAAGGTACTTTTGGCTTAGTTTTTCTGTGAACCTAAAACTGCTCTAAAAAGTAGTCTATTCAGGAGCTGAAGAGATGGCTCATCAGTTAAGGCACTTGCCTGAAAAACCTAACAACCCAGGTTCAATTCCCCAGTGCCCATGTTAAAGCCAGATACACAAAGCAGCACATGCATCTGGAGTTTATTTGCAATGGCCAGAGGCCCTGGCATACCCATATTTTCTCTCTCTCTTTATCTGCCTCTCTGTCAATAACTCTCTGCTTGCAAATAAATATATAATTTTTAAAAGTAGTCTATTCAAAAAGAACATGGATATGGTGGCCCACACTTCTTATCTCAGCATTCCAGAAGCTGAGACAAAAAAGATTACCACAAGTTCAAGGCCTGGTGCCTATCTCAAAAGAACAAACAGGAAAAAAATAACAACAGTGAATCCCAAGGGGGTTTGTGGAGCTGGCTTTACTTAGCCACTTTGTCAGGATCCCAATAAGGGGCAGACTACATACCCACAAACACCTCCACCTCTATTCTTACAGCAAAGTGTGCCCAGACTGCAACGACTGTGATGACAGGTCCCAACCCTACCAGTACTCAGGACATATGTAGAGCTGTGTGTGACTTCACAGTGGAGCCCACAAGGGAGCCATGCCAGCCTTGAGGACACAAGGCTCCCATTCCAAGAGTTTGTGGATAAGCCACGAGACACAAAGGTGGTAGGCACAATTGTTTATCCACTCCCTCTACCAAGAAGGAAACAGTTTGGGTCATCATCCAGGGAGCACGTCTTCCATTTGGCTCTTGTAAGACAAGATGCTATGACACTTACAGGACATCCCAGGTTCAAGGATCACCAAGTCCTCTCTTCTAGCCCATTCTTCTTGCTCTGCTTTGGCCTCCTGCTGTAGAGACCAAACTTCATTCACATGGGCCAAACTTTCATTGACCCCGGGACCATGATCCCTGGAGACATGGGAAATTAAGTATAGCTGGTCCCCTTATGGGTATCCGTCAGCATTAAGAAGATAAATTGAGAACTGCAAGCTGGATTGGGTGGCTCGAACCTGTAATCTCAGCACTCAGGAGGTTGATGCAGGAGGATTGCTATGGGCTCCAGGCCAGCCTAAACTACAGAGATCCTATCTCAAGGGGTCAAGGGGCAGCTGCCTCTTCTTGCCATATGGAAGCTTGGTAGGCCACAAGACCTTCAGTTGCTTCTCAGGAGTTCTTATCTGAGCTGGGACCATCACCACCTTTTGGGGGGGGCTGTGATGAGAAAAAATAGGGACATAGGGGCTTCATGCAAATGTCCCCTGTCCTTTCTCAGCATCCAGGGTAAACTGTTAGCAGCTGTCGTCATCAAGCCCTCTCACAGGGTGCCTCTCCAAAAAGCATCTCTTATATGCTGGCCTCTGTGTTGACCACAAGGAAAGCCAGGCAGCCATTCTCATTGGAAAGATAAAGGCCCTAGCAGGCAGATCTGTCCCAGCACATGTCAAATCAGCACATGTCAAACGGCAGCACCTGACAGCTTAGTTGTACAAAAGGCCTGAGCCACGGCGATGGCTGGCCCTGAGCCAACAGGGCCAGGACTGGCATAGATTCTCCTGGGAGCCTCAACAGAGGCTCTCAATGATCTAGGCCATGCCTTCCCCCCACGTGGGTTTCTCACCCTGGAAGGAACCCAGCCCCCCACCATCCACTGAGAAGGTATCTGGGGATCCCAAGGAAACATATGACTTAGTAAATTCACACTCCTTGCTGGGATCCTGATGGCCTGTGGGTTTCCTTAAATGGGGACCTGGCAGGCTGCTGGCTCAGTGGTGAACAGGCCCACGCCGGTTCCAGTGCTGCCACAGGGCAGGTTCCAGTCTCACAGGGGAACGTTGGCTTCTCCACAGTTTGGGGCTGCTTCAAGGCAGTGAGTGTAGCTTGAAATTTCACCTGGAGACCCAGTGGCCACTGTAGCCGCTTATGGTTGTACATGGGGTCTTCCCCAGGCTGGGCCCAGGTCCTCTTGACCCCAGAGTCCACTCTGCCACACAAGAACATGTGTCCACACCCCTCACCCATACAGGCCATGTGCACTTATCCATATAGCACCGCAGAGTCTTGTGGCCTCTTGGCTGGAAAGTCTGTGCTGCCACAGGGCTGGAAGGCTCAGCTGCCCCTTGCAACCTCAAGGACAGAGGATAAAACCCTCCTCCCCCAACTCCACCCTCTATGACTCTCAAACCTTCGCTCATCTGGGGCAGAGGAAGAAGTCCAAGGAAGCCTAGGCCCAAGGAAGCAATGGCAAGGGTAACCTTGGTCCAGAGGCAGAGATGAAGGGTGTGGTACCAGAGCTTCAAGGGGAAAAGTCAGAGGCAAGAAGAACATCACTTAATAAGGACAGGTAGAAGCAAAGGGACTGACTAGACCCCAGAGACAATGCAGGCAACGCCAGCCCAGATGTGAGAATGTTTCCAGCCTAGCACCGAGCACCTCCCAATGGGATGCCAAGCATTTCCTAACCATCATGGTCAAAGGTAAAAAGATTAAACTGCATATGCAGACTACCTTTTCTGGTGGTGAAAGGATATCTGTGTTATGAACAACAGTAACGTGTATCAAACCCAAGAACTATTTTGATGCCTTCCATGTGACATGACATGGTCACATGTATGGGTGGGGTCACCAAGGCACAGAGCGACACCACCCTTGCCTCTGGTAGTTCTCTCCCAGGCACACGCACAGCCAAGAGAATCCAGCTCTTCTTGCCTTTACTTAGATCCCAACTTGGCTACTGTCCATGCCTAGCACACTACCTCCCTGGTCCAAGCTGCTACCTTCTACTGCCACCAGCAACTGCTACCAGGGCCCCAGGCCTAACCTAAAGCCTACTCTCACTCCACCAGCCGGGGGGAGGGGGAGTCCCTTGAGCTTGAGTCAACCCAACAGGTCCAGCCTCCATATACCACAGAGCCTTTTGTTGTTGTTGTTAAGTTTTAGTTTTTGAGGTAGGGTCTCGCTCTAGCCCAGGCTGACCTGGAATTCACTACGTAGTCTCAGGCTGGTCTCAAACTGCCTCCTGAGTGCTGGATTAAAGGCGTGCACCACTATGTCTGGACCCCTCAGGACCTTTGCACTTGCTGTTCCTGCTGCCTGGAATGTTCTCCACATACTGCAAGGCTGCCACCTGCATCCACTTTAGATCCGCTCAAAGGTCACCAAGAAGCTGAGCATGGTGGTGTTAGCCTGTCAGCCTAGCTACTTGGGAGCTAAGGCAAAAGGATCATAAGTTCAATGCCATTCTGGGCTACTTAACAAGACCCTTGTCTCAAGAACAGAAAATGGGTTGGAGCTATAGCTCAGTGGTAGAGCACTTGCCAAGCATATGCAAGGCCCTAGGCTCAATCCCTAGAGCCATTCCACCCAACCCCACCCACCCAAAATCACCAAGAAGCCTTCTTGGGTTCCCAAGTTACAACAGGAAGATCTGTCCATGGTACAGGCCCTACTTTACTCTCCTGGTGGCAGTCATCCTCCTCAGACATACCATCCATTCATTATCTTTTCTGCCACGCCTCCCCCAGGATCAAGAGCAAAGTGTCTGTACCTGCAACATGGACATGCGAGAGATCATGAAATCTGTACCCAGATGGAGGAAGGGGACAAGGTTAGAGCGTCAGCGTTCAGCACAGGGAGAGATGGGACAGTGGAGTCCTTGTAAGTGGCCCTGTGTTGGCCTCTCTTGAACTCACAGGATGAACCCTCCTTAGCCAGGGAGACTTTCAGTCAGGGGGTCAAGGTCCCCTGGAGAGATCACGTGGTGGCAAGGTGGCCCGAGTCCTTAGTGACTGGTAGAAGGGCAGCTTGACTGAAAGAGAGGAGGGGCTAGCAGTCACTGGGCACAGCATCCTAAGAAGCAGGGCCAGGGCTGCTCTGACCTAACCCCAGGGAGTCAAGATACTGGGCAAAAAAAAAAATCCACATATACCTGTGTCTGAACAATGTATCACTTGTGCACACTCATGCTCACATTCGTATATACCTATCACCACTGCACACTTACTCGTGTACACACCCACTCATGCATGTGTCTATAGTCTCACCTAAGCACAACCAGGTACACTCACCATCACAAGCACACACAACACCCTGACATGCACTCACTCTTACACACTCACCTGTGTATACACACATACATTCATAAATATGAATGCACATTCTCACTTAAACATGTACACATACACAAAGATACATGCCCATTTGCAATAACAAGCATTCATTCACATACACATGGTTCCTGCATATACTCACTTGTACACATGCTTGTGCACATGCTTGTATGATCTCACAAACACGCACACATACTTGTGCAATGCTCATGCACGTATTCTCACATGTGCACACATGAACATACATCACACTCACTTTCGCTCACACAGCTGCATGCACACCCTCCCATGCACATACAAGGAGGCTCCCACCCTCCCACTGTCTGTCTGTCTGTCTGTCTGTCTGTCTGTCTGTCTTCTCTCTTTTCTCTCTCTCTCTGTGGACTTTTGCACCATGCAGGTGGCTCCAGAAGCCCAGCTGTTCCCAGGCTCTCAGCAGTCAGTCCAATGGCCTCCTGTCAACACCCTGGACCAAGACAACCTCAGCCCCACAGCATGCTCTCACCTGACCTCCTCAACCTCCCACCCTCCAGCCTCTCCTAGCCCAGCTTCCCCTCAGGCCACAGAACACTGATCACCTGCAATAGGAAGCCCACCAGCAGGGGTCACAGCAAGCCAGCAGCATGGGGATAGGAGTAAGGGCTCTCCAGTTCTGACTGGTGGCTTACCAGCATCCCACTACTGGAGACCAGCCAGGGAATGGGCTTTGGACCCGTAGCTGAGAGGAAGATGGTCACAGGGTAGCTGGGACCACTCCACAGGACTGGGTGCACAGCCATCTCCAGATTTACAGCTCACTGATGCAGGCACCACAGAAGCCCCACACCACATTTCTCATCTGGGGAAGCTGGGCCAGACGTCTCAAGGCTTGGTGACATTAAAGGAGCTAAAATGCAAAGAGCTTCCAATACCTGACTGTTCTCAGGACTAAACCAGCATAGAATCCCACAGCACAGCCAGGCAGGGTTGGGCAGAGATGACCTGGATGAAAGTTTGTGCACCCATAACCCAGGGTCACTCCCAAGAGAAGAGGGAAGGAAGGGTGAGGGGTGACCAAGGAAATGGTACACAATCAGAAAAGTCTGGAATGATCCCAGTTGGTGAAGCAGGGTCATCTCTTCCCACCTCTCTGTCTTTCCTAGCCTTAAGTCTTAGAGCATCACTCCCTCCCACCCCCACCTGGCCCTTGTGACTTCCCTGAGCTTTGAGGATCAGGGTGAGCTCAGCTGGCAAGAGGTTTACCCAACACAAAGAGTGGGTACTGCACTCAGGGACCCATATTAGACAATGCAACTATAAAAGGCCACAAGGTACCCATGGGGGTGTCTGTACTTTCCTGGGCCACCCATCCTATGTGCAAGAAAAATAATGAACCTTAAATCATTTTTGTGTGTATGTGTGTGTGTGTGTGGTATGGTGTGGTGTGAATGCATATGTGTGTGTGTGTGTGTTCCTTGTTGGCACATATTGGGAGGCACATGTCTGTTGGTACATTCAGAGGCCAGAGGCTGACACGAGGTGTATTCCTCAATCACTTACCACTTTATTTTATTTTTTTATTTTTTATTTTTTGGTTTTTCAAGGTAGGGTCTCACTCTAGCCCAGGCTGACCTGGAATTCACTATGTCTCAGGGTGGCCTTGAACTCACAGCAATCCTCCTACCTCTGCCTCCCGAGTGCTGGGATTAAAGACGTACACCACCACGCCCGGCTACCACTTTATTTTAGAGACAGGGTCTCTCATTGAATCCAGAGCTAACTGATTCAGCTAGAGCCCTGGTGACCTTCCAGCAGTTTTACATGAACACTAGGGGTCCAAACTCAGGTCCCCATGCCTGAGCCATCTCCCAGTATCAAATCTCTGTGTGTATGCATGTATGTGCACACATGCATGTATGAGTTCACAAACACACACACACACACACACACACACACACACACACACAGACACACACACACGTATGTGGATGCTTGGGAGACACTGTAACTCAGGTTGACCTAGAACTCATGGCAGTGTTCCTGCTTCAGCCTCCAGAGTGCTTGTGTTACAGGTTGAGTCACCATACCTAGCTAGACATGGCTAGATTGAAGTCCAGGATCTGGGAGGAGTTAATTCCCAGCAGGGACACACTGTGCCAGGGGATCTCCTCCTTGGCCTGCCACATGGGCTCCCCAGAAGGAACTGAGGCTGTGGAACCCTGAGAGGAAACTGTAGCAGCATACCCACCCACAGAACCAGGAAGACAGCAGTGGTTTACCCATGTGCAGGGTCCAGGGCAATGGCCCTCGGCTGGTCCAGGTCTTCCCAGAAGAGCACCTTGCGGGACGTCCCATTGAGGTTGGCCACCTCGATACGGTTGGTCTCCGAGTCCGTCCAGTACAGCTTCTTGCCGACCCAGTCGCAGGCCAAGCCGTCGGGTGAGACGAGGCCAGAGATGACAACGCTTTGTGCAGCCGCACCGGTCTGGTTCAGGTAGGTCTGCTTGATGGCCTCCTCGCTCACGTCTGTCCAGTACACGGCTCCCTTGGAGAACTGAAAGTCCACAGCGGCCGCATCCTCCAAGCCACTGGCCACGATGATGGACTCCAGCTTCACGCCGCCGGCGTCCACCAGCCGCACGTCTCGGCGGTTGGCGAAAAGGAGGAGCGGCGAGGCTGTAGGCAGAGCAAAAACTGTGAGGACAGTGACCACGCAAGCAAGACACGGGGCCCCAAGGACAGAGTAAATGACGAGGACAGCTAGCCAAGCGAGTTGGGACTCACAGCTCCAGGGACAGAAGGGTCAGACAGTCTGACACTGCCCCACCCTCACTCAGACCCTGTGCCCTTCCTTCCAGCCCCCCCACCCTAAACAGCAACAATCTTATTCTGGGACTCTCACACAACTGCTGTGTACTCAGCAACTACTTTATTACTTTGTTCACACACCCCCCCCCAAACATGGATGACCCTTTCTGTTGCACCCCTCACCTCATACAAGGAACCTAAAGACATGGCCAGGAAGTCCTCCAGGAGCCTAATGGGAGGACATGACCTGGGAGATGCCATCCTGCAGAGCCTGGCCAAGGGGCCAAGTTTGAGAGGCAGCCTCAGAGCCTCGATGTGGGGTGTGGGGCCTGGATTGGACAGAGCCTAAAGAGCCTTTATGAGTTCAAGCCCCCTCCCAGGCCTGCAGCCTTGGCTTCCCGCCTACCTTGGCAATTCACATCTGGTCCAGTCTCATCCCAGGAACCCCTCCGGAGAGCAAACTGAAAAGCCACTTAGATGCTACTATTGGGCTCAATCACCCACCCTCCAAAGCTGCCTCTGCCCATAGAAACAGGTCAGGCCCCCTCTTGGTCTCCCCTAGTCTCCTCTTCTCCACCACTCTGACCCAAAGCATGCCAATCTACCCACAGGTGGGCTAGTTCCCTCAGTTCCAGCTCTAGGCCCAGACAAGGGTTTTATTGACTACTTATCTACTGCCAACCACCACATGCCTCAGATGCCAGCCCAGGAAGGCCCAACACCCACACATCAGAGAGATATCCTCAGAGTGGTTCCCAGATTACCCATCAGCAGGGCAGAGAACCATCTTGGGACTTGGCTAAGACAGCTGGCTTTCCTCATGGAAACTACAGACAGGGGGATTCCTGCACAGATAGGGACCCACCACCTACACTCCAACCCCCATAAGAAGGCTACACAGGGGTGCCCAAAAACAGAATGTAGGGGGACAAGTCCAAGCACACTGCAGCCAAGTGCCAACTAGCACTTGGCCCCCCCTCACTCCTAGGTGAACCCCTGAAGACAACAGTTATTGGGAGACTGTCTGACATCATGACAATCTCCAGAAGGAATGCTTCCCCTGCCCCACCATCAGCACCAAGTCAGCTACCAGTTCCTTGTGGCAGGAAGAGAAATCAACTAGCAAGCAGAGTGCAGCTGGGAGGCAGGAGGGCTGGAAGTTCAAGGCCAAGCTGGTTAAGGAAACCCTGTGTCCAATAGATGGTGGGGAAGTTACCAACAGAGAAAGAAAAATTAAATAAATCAGATTTTACAAAAGTTTGGAATTTTTAGCCGGGCGTGGTGGCTCACGCCTTTGATCCCAGGCAGAGGTAGGAGGATCGCTGTGAGTTCAAGGCCACCCTGAGACTACATAGTGAATTCCAGTTCAGCCTGGACTAGAGCGAGACCCTACCTTGAAAAAAAAATTGAAATTTTTGCACATCAAAAGACAATATCAGCCAGGCATGGTGGAGGCAGAGGCAGGAGGACTGCCATGAGTTCAAGGTCAACCTGAGACTACATAGTGAGTTCCAGGTCAGCCTGGGCTAAAGTGAGACCCTGCCTCGAAAAACCAAAACAAAAAAAAAAAAAGGAGGCTAGTTCTATTTCTAGTCTATTCCTCATGTAAACTAGGTATCTATCTTATTCCCTCAATTAATGTCTGAAAAGGGATTGCTATCTGGAATACATACCAAAATCCTAAAACTCAACAGGAAACCAAATAACTCAATCCAAGCAGGGGCAAAAAAAGCCTACAGTCGCAGCACTCAGGAGTCTGAGGCAGGAAGATTGCCATGAGTACAAGGCTAGCTTGCACTACAGAGGGAGATCCAGGTTAGCCTGGGCTAAAGTGAGACTCTGCCTCAAGAAAGAAAAACAGGCAAAGGATTCAGAGACACCTCTTCAAAACAAAGTGTACAGGTGGCCCACAGACATGAGAAAATGGCTAAGGAAACACAAATCAAGCCTGTAGGACATGCAACTGCACACATATTAGCATGCGGGCATTGGAACTCAGGTGCAGAAGGCAAACCTGTGGAGAATGCAGAACAGAACAGGCACTGTGGAAAACAGCATAGCGAATATTCTAGCACTGAACATAGAATTACAAGCTGGAGAGACAGCTCAGCAGTTAAAGGCACTTGCTTGCAAAGCCTGGCAGCCTGTGTTCGATCCCCAGTTCTCACATAAAACCAGATGCACAAAGTAGCACATGTATCTGGAGTTTGTTTGTAGTGGCAGGAGGCCCTGGTGCACCCTTCCCTAATCACTCCCCCTCCTATCAAATAAATGCTCTAAAAGAAATAGAATTACTGGGCTGGGGAGATGGCTCAGCAGTTAAAGACACTTGCTTGAAAAGCCTGCAGGTCCAGGTTCAACTTCCCAGTAACCACATAAAGCCAGATGTACAAAATAGCATACGCACCTAGAGTTTGTTTGCAGTGGCAAGAGGCCCATCCATTCATTCTCTTTCCCACCTCTCCTCACAAATAAATTTAAAAAAAATTTTTTTAATAGATTTACTATACGACTCAGTAATTCTACTCCTGGCTCTGTATCCCAAAGTATTGATAGCCAAGTCTCAAAGACTTTTTGTGTTTTGTTGTTGTTTTTCGAGGTAGGGTCTCGCTCCAGCCCAGGCTGACCTAGAATTCACTATGTAGACTCAGGCTGGCCTCGAACTCATAGTTATCTTCCTACCTCTGACTCCTCAGTGCTGGGATTAAAGATGTGCACTACCATGCTCAAAGACTTATTTTATTTTGTTTTTGTTTTGGAGGTAGGGTCTGCTCTAGCCCAGGCTGACCTAAGACTTATTTATTTATTTATTTATTTATTTTGGTTTTTAGAGGTAGGGTCTCGCTCTAGTCCAGGCTGACCTGGAATTCACTATGTAGTCTCAGGGTGGCCTTGAACTCATGGTGATCCTCCCACCTCTGCCTCCCGGGTGCTGGGATTAAAGGCGTGTGCCACCACGCCCGGCTCCTAAGACTTATTTTATACCCCTGCTCACAACAGCAGTGTTCCCAATAGCTAAAAAGTGGCATGTTGTTGCAGTTCCCCTTGCTGGTACACAGCACCTAACCCAAAGCAGCTGATGGGAGGAAAGTTTTTTTCTAGCTTACAGTCTCAGGGGAAGCTTCATGACGGCAGGGACAGCATAGCATGAGCTGAGGCTGGACGTCACCTCTGCCACAGAAGGTGGAAAACAGCAGCAGGTGAGTGAACTGAACTCCAGCACAGGGGAGCATAGCATGCCTCAGTCCTGCCCACAACACACCTCCTCTAACAAGGCTCCACCTCCCAAATTGCCATCGGCTGGGGACAAAGCATTCAAAGCACATCGGTTTACAGGGGACATCTGATTCAAACCACCACAGATGTCTATTGACAAATGAATGGATAAAATTGGTTCTAGCTACCCAGTAGAATATTACTTAGCCATAAAAAGGAAAGGAATTCTGATGTTAGATGAAGTGAAATAAGTAACAGAAGGACTTCTCTCCATTGACCATGTCCATGAATGTGAACCTGCTCTATGAATGCTAGCAAGTGCCTGGACCACCTGCTGCCCCCACCCTGCCCTATGAGCACTCCAGCTTCAAGACACTGATCACCTCTGCTCTATGAGAGGTGAGGAACCACAGATGAAGGGCTGTCCAGGGTCACCACTCCAACCCCCAGATCCTGGGCACATTAGGAGGCTGGGCAACACATGCCCTCAGCAGTGAGGTGTCTGTGAGAGAGCAGGTGCGGCGATGAGGATCAGAGAGAACCCAACACCTTCAAAGACAGAAGCCATGAAGACTAGTGAGTGACGGCTGTGTATGGGATTTCGATAAGCAGGCTGGGTCACTACTAACACAGACACCCCATGGTGCCCCCAGGTGACCTGGCATTCTCAGAGCAGGCATTACCAATAATCCTATTTCCTATATCAGGCTCACTGTGCCCAGCTGCCCCAAGATTCCCTGAGGCAAGGTGGGTGACTTGCCCCCACACACCTGGTGAGGATGTGATCTGCTGGGGCACGCTAAAACTCCACGCTGCTACAGCTCCTAACCTCCGGGGTTAGTTGATACCTGAACAAAGGTGCTGCCACCAGGCCCCGTGAGCTTCCTCACCAGGGTGGTCCAGAACCACTTGCCAATCCAGACTAGGGGAAGAACCAGACGTGGGACTTTCTGCTTGAATTTAGCTCCTCTAGCACTGCGGACGGGAGTTATGGAAAGACAGGTAAGGAAAGACAACAGTACTCTAGGGCAGCCGAGTGCCTCTGAGACCAGAGGAGCCATGAACAGGGAGTACCCAGAGCTGGGCCTCCAGGTGGGAGAGGACACACAATGAACCCCCAAGAGGCAGGTGAACAGAAGCAAACGGTCCCAGAGAGGGAGACTAGAGTCCCCTGGAAGCCATCCCAGGCCCCCCTTAAGCCCAGGCTCTGACTGGTCTCTCCCCAAACTGGAAAGTCCACTTTCCCCATGTTTCTGCTCTTCAGAAGTTCAGGTGTGCTCTTCAAAGGCGGAGATAGGGGTATTTTGTAATTTCCTGTACTTTTCCCTAACTCTCCACCAGGAGCCAGGGGGAGCAAAAGGCAGAGGGAAGCCAGTCTCCTAGAGAGCAACAGGCAGCTGCTCCTGCTGCTGAACTGCTGAGAAAACCACACACTTCATTTCTAAATTCTAAAAGAAACCTACATCACACACCTGGCTTTCCCTGGAGAAGAGCTGGTGGTGGCCCCAGGGACCCACAGTGAGTTGGGGCCTCAATGTGGGTGGCCCCCCACTCTCTTCCCCTCCCTTCCCTTGCTGTGGGCACTGATTCACCCCAGGGCTCCACAACTCTCTCCTCTCCGAAGATGGAAGCAGCAAAGAGAACAGTGGAAGAAAAGAAGGTTCTAGAAAGAAGATGAGCCACACCCTTCTGTGGATGTTACCAAGCATGCAGAGCCTTGCTTCTGGGCCAGGAGCCCGCCTTCAAGATCCTATATTCCAATGTGGAGACACAATGAACAAGAACATGGCTGCAGTCCATGCAGACCAGAAAGGCTGTGGGCGGGGCAAAAAGAACAGGTGATGGAGAAAGAAGCAAGACTGCATTCTGCTAAAAAGTGATCAGGGAGTCTCACTGAGAAGCAAGGGAGCTTGGGACCCATGCAAAGTCCTGGGGTAGAATGACACAGGGGGAAGGATGACCAGGAAGAACATGGTAGACACCTATCCTATAAGCTCCTTCCCTGCCAGGTAACCTGCCCACATGCCAAGACCTCTCACTGAATAGCACCCCCCCCCCGCCATGGGTCAGGGGTTCCAGCTTGCACATATCCCAGGCCAAGAGCCCGCAACCTCATGTCATACCTCTCACGATGACCTTTAGGCTGCTGGTCTGAGTGCTAAGCCAGACAAGAAGGGATTCTAAGGAAGTTCACGAAGGAAAAGGAGAGGCAGCAGAGCTGGAAAACCTCCTCTACCCACCAGGCTGCAGCATCTTGGGAGTCTCCCCCTTGGGAGGGCATCATGCTGGGAGCCAGATCTAGGGGCCCAGCTCACAGTATACCCAGGACCCTTGTGACATCACTGGGAAAAGCTCACCAACAGTCGCCTGGTGGACAAGGACAGATGGCAGAACGAACCACTGGAACAGCACTGCAGCACCTGAAGCATTCCAGACCATAAAATGTCTAAGCCTCCTCTGGGTCTCCCTGACAGGGGTTAATCCCAAGAAGCACCCCTGAGAAGGAAAAACCCTAGAGGCAGTATTTACCACAGTGCTATTTGTGATGCTACCAATAATAAACAGTAATGTTACATTTGTAATCCCAGCTTTTGGGAGGTGGAGGCAGGAGAATCAGAAGTTTCAGGTAATCCTCAGCTACATAGTGATTTCAGGGCCAGCTTGGGCTACAAGAGACCCTGTCTCAAAACTACAAGCAAACAAAAAAACCAGTGTTTTGAAAGGGTACCACAGATGGCTAAACAGAGTGAATTCCTGTGGCATGTGACATGCTCCCTTTGTCCATCCTGATGTCCCCATTAGTTTCATCTGGTCCAGCCCATCTCAGCAGGAACATGACACCCCACACTCCTGAAGAGTTTTCAGCACACACAATCAAGGGAGGGAGAGCCACCAGCTCAGATCTATCTCTGATGGGTGAGTGGTGATGCCTGCCACTTCCAATACCCTGGCAAACTGGTATTAGAGAAAGATGCACCCATCCTGCCTTAGAGGCCAGCCCATGTCTCAACTTAGGGTCCCCGCCACAGCAGAAGCAGGAATCTGGAAATCCAAACACCAGCAATCCCATTTTTAACCCATGTAAGCATACCCAGTGTTTATATATAGAAGTCACAACAGATGGCTTGGCTTCCATTCCAAAAGCTGGTAGTCTAGCTACACTACTTACCCGGTTACCCAAACAAGGCCAATTCCAGGTAGTCGACCCTTTGCAACAATCCCAAAACAGGCAGCATTCTTACTCCATGCCCTATTTCTATTTACCAAGCATAACACTGGGCTCCAGATGGCTCGCTGAGAGGGCAGAAGCCAGCACACACTGTATGCTGGTGGGAAGGCTCTCCTGTCCAGTGGCCAACTCAATGTGAGGCCATGCCATGCATGGAAGAATTCTGGGTCCACATACAAGGAGTCTCCCAACTTAGGCAGGGCACACATCTCCATGTGCACACACTCATACATGGTGTCATATTCCCACCTAGACAAGCAAGAAGTGACCAGCACAGACAAGAGCTCCAAGGAGGTGGTACTGGCTGTGGAAAGCTGGGCAGGCTTCCATGGAAGAACAAGGCCACACCCAGGCCTGATACCAAGCTGCAGCTGTGTACCTGAAGTCCACATACCCCACTCGTGGGGGCATACCCCGGCCTCCCCAACAACCACATGGCTCTGGGTACCTGCCAACTTGGGTTTCTCACACACGGCACTCACACAACTACCTGCACACCTCCTTTCACTGTGCTCCAGGTGGGCCTCAGTCCCTCAACCCCAGGCTGTACTCTTGTTCTTTCATCTGTGTGCCCACCCAACACCAATGCACCCCTTGGGAAACAAGGCCTCCTTGACATCTGTAGTGCCTGGCAGAGCAAGTAGCCCTGAGCCATCTCTCAGCACCAGCCAGGCCATTCCAGGCCAGCCACACCCTCCCACAGCCCACAGACATCAATGCTGGCTCTCTATGGCATCTTACTTAAAGGTTTTACAATATGAACAAGCAAAATTAGGGGCTGGGGGAGATGACTGTTTAGAGGCACTTGCTCCAGAGTTCATATCCCCTTCACCCACATAAAGCTGGATGCAAACTGGTGCATACATCTCTAATCCCAATGTGCCTACAGCAACGGGAAACAGAATCAGGAGAACCCTGAAACTCACGGTTAGCTAGCCTGGCCTTCCCAGTGGCAAAAACAAGACAGACCCTGTCTCAAACAAGGTGGAAAGAAAGGACAAGCACCCTGGGTTGTCCTCTGACCTTTGCATGCCCCCTCCCCCATGTTCCCCCCACACACACAATAAAGAAAACTTGTCATAACCAGAAGACAAAAGATCACAATGGAACTTTTATACACACTTATCAGTGGCAGTGAAAAATCTGATTTTTTTTGGGGGGGGAGGGCTGGTTTTTCATTTTTTTCATTGAACCCAGGACCTCACACACCCCATCCTTGAGGCAAGGGCTTTCTGCATAGCCCAGGCTGGCCTCAAATTCACAGCAGGCTCCCAAATGCTGGGATTACAAGAGTATAATAATTTTAATAATAATTTTAAGTATAGGGAGAGAGTGTATAGGTGTGACAGGGCCTCTTGCCACTATAAATGAATTCCAGATGCATGAACTACTTTGTGTATCTGGCTTTACTGGGGAATTGAACCCCAACTGATAGGCTTTGCAAGCAAGCACCTTTAACTGCTGAACCATCTCCCCAGCCCAGAAAATGTGTCCTAACAGTTTATTTACATTATGAGTGATGGGTGTAGAGAAATATGAACATTAATTTTCCCCCTTTTGTCAATTTTGGGGGGGGATGAGATAGGGTCTGTCTGCATAGTGCAGGATGACTTCAAGCTCACCACCCTCATGTCACAGTTTCCTAAGGGTTGGGAACTTGTGCCACCATGCCTGGCTATATGTGGTGGTTTGAGTTGGATGCCCCCATAATCTCATGTGTTCCGAATGCTTGGTCCCCAGCTGGTGGCAATTATGGAGTATTGTTGGAGGAGGTGTGTTGTTTGGGATGGGCTTTGGGGTGTCATAGCCAGCTCTCCCTTGCCAAAGCGTGGCTCACCCTCCTGCTGTGCAGGGGTGATGTCCAGCCTCTGCTCATGCCATGCTTTCCCCTGCCATCATGGAGCTTCCCCTTAAGACTGTAAGCAAAATAAACCCCTTGCTCCCATCAGCTGCTTTTGGTCAGGTGCTTTGACCCAGCAATGAGAAGGTAACTACAATACTATCTTAATGCTCTTATTGCCACTGAAGTGTACCCTTAAAAATAGAGAGGGTCAGTGAACCGGGCATTGTGGTGCACACCTTTAACCGCAGCACTCAGTAGGTTGAGGTAGGAAGGTCACTGTAAAGCCAAGGCCAGCCTGGGACTACAGAGTGAATCCCAGGTCATCCTGGGCTACAGTGAGACCAGATCTCAGAAAAAAAATTTTTTTTAAATAGAGGGTCAATGTCAAGCATGGTGGTGCACGCCTTTAATCCCAGCACTTGGGAGGCAGAAGTAGGAGGATCGCCATGAGCTTGAGGCCACCCTGAGACTACATAGTGAATTTCAAATCAGCCTGGGCTAGAATGATGCTACCTTGAAAAAACAAAAAACAAAAAAACAAAACAACAACAACAAAAAAAAAAACAAAGAGGGCTGAGATGGAGTGGTGGAAAGTTTGTTTAGTGAATGCAATACCAATTCCACCCCCAGCACTGCAAAAAATAAAACATAAATAAAGCACAACCCAAGGCTGGAGTGATGGCTCGGTGAGTCAAGTGCTTGCTTTGAGAGCATGAGGACCTGAGTTCAGATTCCCTAGCAGCCACACAAAAAGCAGGATGTGCTGGCTAGCTAGTCGAGCCAAAATGGTGAGCTCCAGGTTCAGGGAGAGACTCTGTCACATCCATGAGCACCTGCAATGCACCTGTACACCAACAGGCAGGTGCAGGCAGGCACACAGGCACTCAGAAAAGTGACGGTTACAATAGTAAGCAAAGTCACATGTCCTCCCCACCCTACTTTGAAAGCAAGACAGCAACATTTCTGCAAAATGAAAGGGAAGGAGGGAAAGGAGGGACTGCTGAGAAGCAGGCAGCAACTGGAGATGAAGTTGGGGAAACATCTCCATGGTCCTGCCTTCCATCCATCACCATGAGATTCACCTCTCTTCCTGGAGAATACTATCATTGTCTTATATATGCAGCTTGCACAGTATTTCTCAGCTACAATTATGCATACTTTATTATGTGCACCACACATCTGAAACATGAACCTAGCTAGGGTCTCCCTCTAGCTCAGGCTAACCTAGGATTTACTCTGTAGTCTCAGGCTGGCCTTAAACTCACAGAGATCCTCCAACCTCTGCCTCCCGAGTGCTGGGATTAAATACATGTATCACCACACGGGACTCCATTTTTAAATTAAACTAGCAGGACAATGTCATCCTGCAAAATGTCCAAGAATGTGATGGTAAAGATGAAATTGCAAAGACCTTCAGACTGGGGTGTGGGCAACATTCTACCTCCAAGTCAGAAAGTTCCACTCCCCTTGTGTGATCCTCAAAAGCACAAGGGATGCAGTGAGGTCCCATCCCTCCCCTCCAAGTCCAAGAACAAGTTGTCTGCCAAGAACAGAGGCCAGACATCTTTTTTTCATGTGTGTGTGTGTGTGTGTGTGTGTGTGTGTGTGTGTGTGTGTGTGGTACAAATGCATGTGTAGATACATCTTTGTGTGTTCATGCAGAGGCCAGAGGTCTACATCAGGTGTCTTCCTCAGTCATGACCCATCTTAATTTTTTAAATTTATTTGTAATCAGAAAGAATGGGCATGCCCGATTCATCTGCCACAGCAAATGGACTCCAGATGTACACACCACTTTGTGCATCTGGCTTTACATGGATACTGGGGAATTAAGGACGAGCAAGCAGACTATGCGAGCAAGTGACAACTACCCCTTCCCCACCAATCTTATTTTTAGAGACAGGGTCTCCAACTGAACCCAGAGCTCACCAATTTGGCCATCTTACCTAGCTAGCATGCCTCAGGCAATCTGTCTCCACTTCCCAGAGCTGGGGTTACAGGAGTGCACAACCATGCCTAGTTTTGGGTGCTGGGAACCTAAACTCAGGGCCTCGTGCTATAGCAAGCACTTTATGCACTGAGTCATCTCCCCAGACAGGGTCAGATGTCTTTAAAGGGCTGAACATATTCATTGCTGTAACACTAACAGCATTCTTTTTATAAGAAAGTTGAGCCAGGCACGGTGGCACACACCTTTAATCCCAGCACTCTGGAGGCAGAGGTGGCCAGCCTGGGACTACAGAGTGAGTTCCAGGTCAGCCTGGTCTACAGTAAGACCCTACCTCAAAAAAAAAAAAATTAAAAAGAAATGTTAAACATCCAAACTCACTACAGACAGTTCTATGAAGCCAGGAACCTTCTCCATTCCCCCACCCTCACATCCACCTCTGGGATCCAGTCAACAATAGGTACCTATCTCCCCTTCAAGGGGTGGCAGGGCCACTCAAACTCAAACAGCCACAACAGAGATCCTGACCACAGGATCTCCTGTCTTAACATGCCTCTTCCCTAACTAAGATATTGGTGACACAATATGGAGTCGCCTAGATGTTGGAAATGGGTGGCTTGACCTTTACTACAACGAGGAAACCTTAGGTCTCCCATAAACCAGCAGGTCTTGGACTGTTATGGGAAATCAGCAAACAGCAGAGTGGGACCTGACAGCATCTCCAGCCACAGGGTTTGGATCTCCTCCCAAGTTTCCTCTGGGCTGAGCTACTTAAAGTCTTCTCCATCATCCATCCATCCATCCGTCCGTCCATCCACCTACTGAAGTAGACCTACTGAGCCAAGATACATCCCAGTTCCTCACCTGGCTGCAGCACTCCCATCCTCCCTCCCAAAGCAGGTGTGACTCATGACACCTAGCAAGGTCCAAATCAAAGAGAGTAGGCCAAGATCAAAAAGAGGAGCCAGGTGTGGTGGTTCAGCCTTTAATCCCAGCACTCAGGAGGCAGAGTTAGGAGGATCACCATGAGTTCAAGGCCACCCTGAGACTATATAGTGAATTCCAGGTCAGCCTGGGCTAGAGTGAGACCCTACCTCAGGGAATTGGGGGCGAAGAGGTAACCAGGGCTGGTATTCAACCACAACCTAATTCAGAAGGATGACACATCTTCCCCACCCTCTAACACACACACACAGAGAGAGAGAGAGAGAGAGAGAGAGAGAGAGAGAGAGAGAGAGAGAGAATACAAGCCAGGGATATTGGGGTTATGAGAAGCTTTTCTTATGGCACATTGTTGGAAGAACACATGGAACCAAGTCTAGCTCTTGTGCTTGTGGCATCAGGGCAGGGAGTAGGAGGAACCTTCCAGAGCATTGCAAACTCCACCCTCAGCCTGGTCAGCATGGTGAGCCAAGCACATTGCAAAGTTGTGTTCAAGGGCAGGAAGGTCATCGTTTCACACTCTGTCCCCACACTCCCTCTTCCAGGCCAGCCACTCAAAGAGCAATGACTCCCCAGATGTGCCTCCTCTCTGCATCCACACACTCCCATCACAGCCTACGGCCCTCAGCATCTCATCCCTGTCTCTCCAAGCCTAGCACGCTCTCGTGCTTATGCACACAATCAAGGTTCACACTCAATCTCTCTCTCTCTCTCTCTCTCTCTCTCTCTCTCTCTCTCTCTCTCTCACACACACACACACACACAGAGGAAGGCTGTCATCAACTCTGAAGTCCAGGCAAACTTCCCGAGCAGGGACCACATTTCAAAGGTCAGGGCAGCAGGCAAGCAGGAAATGCACAGGGGCAGGTTTAGAGGTGGAGCAGGAAATAAGAAATCACTTGCAAAAGAGTAAAAGGAAAATGGGGCTGCAAGGTCAGACACCTTAGAGTGCGGGGAAAGAAGATAGGGCCTCCTGGTCACCCTAACTGTGCCGCAGCAGAGCTGGGGGATGGGCCCTAACACAGGGCCACAAAGACCCTGGGGCAGGCAGGAGGATAGCAGCCTCAGACCTCTGCTTGGGTCAGAGTGAGGTTCCATCACACAAAGGAGCAGCCCAGGACTCTGCTCAGCCTCTCTGAATGTTCTGGAAGATAAGAAAGAAGCCCATTTCATGCCTGCCAGGGTGGCTGTGGGAGCCACCAGACTGCTTTCCTCCATGGACAGAACCCCTCCCCCTACTCTGAAGGTCCCAATAGGACCTGGTAGCCCAGGTCCTTCCATAACTGTGTGGTCCTCATTCCCACCCAGTAGAGGACACTGCCAGGGGTGACCAGACATTGTCATCCCCATCCTCTGAAGTCCCAGGCACCTGTTCACAAAACAAAAGTCAGCCACCCAGCCTCAGTCTCTAAACCAACACTCACAACAGACAGCATCTGCTGTGGGCCTACTGGACACAGGTCTCACCCTAGCCCAGCTCATTCTTCCAGCCATCAAGAAAGAAGGTCTAGGCTGGTCCACTTCCATAGGTAAGGAGCCAGGACCTGTAAGGCCATGTCACGCGCCATGAGCTCCCCAATTCTGGGATTTTCCTCCGCCACCATCTGCACCATTACCCCGGAGATAATAGACTCACTAAATCCAAAGCACAACAAACCAACACCTCAAAGAATGTGAAAAGCAAACCTCTTACTAGGAACTGTCAAGAGCTTATTCTGACTTCATGACTTGGTCATGGCACACGCCCCTAACATGGCAGGTCTAAAGCAGCCACACCAAACTGGCAGTAAGGAACATCAGCAGTGTCAGGGGCCAATTTAGGCATCTGCCCTCTTCACAACCTGTAAAGGATGTCTAGGCGTAAGGGGACACATGCTAGTGTACAATTATCATTTTACGGGATCTAAGAAGTCCCACAGTGAGGAAAACTCAGTTCCCTTCCTTCCCAGGTTTTCCAAGTGGACATGTGATCGATCACAGGACATTTACTTAGTTTTTAACCAGGAAACACATTTTTTGTTTGTTTTTTTGAAATAGGGTCTTACGCCGTGATCGTATAGTGGTTAGTACTCTGCGTTGTGAAATAGGGTCTTACCCTAGCCCAGGCTGACCTGGAATTCACTATGTAGTCTCAGGGTGGCCTTGAATTTACAGCAATCCTCCTACCTCTGTGTCCTGAGATTAAAGGTATGTGTCATCATACCTGGCCCAGGAAACACATTTTGAAAATCACTGGCCTAGAGGCAGAAATGAAAACGAATAGGAGGTGTCAGGCAAGACTGGACAGAGGGGCTGAGAGATGGCTGAGCGGTTAAGGCATTTGCCTGCAATACAGAAGGACCTGAGTTTGATTCCCCAGCTCATGTGTCTGGAGTTCATTTGCAGTGGTTGGAGGCCCTGGCAATTCTCTCCCTCAAACAAACAAACAAATAAATAAAAGACTGGACAGAGGCATGGGGGAATTCAGAATGGGAGAGATACCCAGCCTAGCTCACCCCTCCCAGCTGCCAGCCCATCTCCTCTCCCTTTCACAGACCAGAAGGCAGATGTGTGAGGCTAACAAGTTCCCCTGAGCCCTACCATGTCCTCACACTTCATGGGCTTCTATTCTAGGCCAGTGACTTTCTTGATCTGACCACTATAGGACTGTCTGCAAGTAACCACCCCATCATACAAAGGGAAATGCCCGTGTTTCTAGGACACTGCTTCACGCCACTATCCCAGTGCAGGGCCAGTACGACCCTCACTGGGCAGCCACAATGCCTAACCCCAGGACTTCACAGAGCACACCAGAGCTGCCATGTCCACGCAACATCTGGCCAAGATTCCAGTGAGGAACTGGGACCAGCTACTAGGCAAGTAGATACTGATGCTGAGCAGCAGAGGTTTCCCAGCTCTGCAGTGAAGCCATTTTCCCAGCGAATCAGTTTCAACCTGGTGATATCCACACTCAGTCCAGTGACTGTGAACATGCTAGGTAGGGTGGCCAGAAAGAAAGACACCAGCCACAGAGGCTCCCTTGGGCACTTCTGCCTCTCCAGCACTGTCATCCTCCAACATGTGCCACACACACACACACACACACACACACACACACGTGCATACACACACGTGCATACACATTACTCCACAAGCCCCAATTTAGCAACCACAGAATGTTACCAGCTCAGGGATACCCAGGACAAATCGTGAGGGAATATGGCATTTGATTTATGTCTTCAAATGTGCGTTTGCACTAATTAGAAGGTTTAGGGCAAAGCAAAGAAAAATATGTATTTCAGAGTCCCAGTTTGACTTGCCAGAAACCAGCCCGATACTAACATTCTTATTTTCGACAAAATATAGCATTTTGATTACATGCCATCGCAGTCCCATGGCTCCTGGCCTGCCAGGCTCCAGGAAGTGGCCCAAGACCATGGCAAAGAGGGAGAGCAAGGATTGTGAGATGGAGATGCACTCGAGTTCCTAGGGCTGAACACCCTGCCATTCTGGTGGAAGGAATCAGAGCTCCTTTCAGGGGATAGTCCCAGCTTTCAATCCAGGTCAAGAGGTCTAGTCTACCAGGCAGCTGCTTAGGTTCATGTGTATGGGAGGCCAGCCTCGGCCTCCCCATCTGTTAAGCAAGGGTTGAGGTCTGGGACAGCAAGCAGCAGCTAACCAGGCTTCCAGACAGCACTCCAGAATCCTCAATTTGTTGTTTTTTGTGTGTGTGTTTTCTTTTCTTTCTTGTATGGATCCATCATGCTTAGCTCCTTAGGTCATTTCAAAGGAAGCATTTAGAGTTTGAATTGGCAGTAAAAGACAGGTGTGTGGCCACATACTGCTGGCTTCCTATCTTTGCATGAACCTTCCTTGCAAGCCCTTCCATATCTTCTGGACTCAGTTTCCCCCTTTCTAACCCAGGAGTGGTTGATGGTCCCACCCTAGGGACATGAGGTCTCTCCAGCATCTTCCTATTGTGCTAGAAATAAAAAGGAACCTCAGCTATTTCTGTGTATCTTGGGTGTTCCAGAGCAGGATAGCTTTACTTAAAAACTAAGGATTTCACTAAGCACATCCCAAATAAAGCAGCCCCCAGAGATGGCTCTGATCAGACCAGGACCCAGAGCAGCCCAAGCTTCAGTGCCTGGAAACTGAATGAAGGACTGCTCATCTACCACATGTACCACTATATATGGCTTGCACTGCCCTGAGAAACCCACCCGCTCCCCGTACTCAGCTAAAATAAATAAGTAAAAAGCTGAGCACCTGCCGGGCGTGGTGGCACACGCCTTTAATCCCAGCACTTGGGAGGCAGAGGTAGGAGGATTGCTGTTCAAGGCCACCTTGAGACTACATAGTGCATTCCAGGTCAGCCTGGACTAGAGCGAGAGGAGAAAAACCAAAAAAAAAAAAAAAAAAAAAAAAGCTGAGCACTCAGGTCTGCTGCTGCCAGACTCTGGTGACACCCACTAGGCTCTGCTTGGCATCTGCACAGAAACCTGGACTCCCTTTGGAGTGGGAAACAGCTTTGGATGCAAAGGGCTGGTGGTGTGGCTCAGTGCAGAGAGCTCCCCTAGCATGGGTGAGGCAACAGGTAGGACCCACAGCACCAAGAAAGACAGCCAAAGGAAGGGTCAGAAAAAATGCCAGGCAGAAGACAGTACTGAGTCCCAGTGTCCCAAGTACAATGTGGACATAGCCACCAACAGGGTGAACTCAGGGAGCTCGAAGCAGAGCTGTAGGCCTACTGTGCTGCCACACAGCCACACCCTGGGAACAGCCTCCAACCCCCAATAGTCAGCAGCCAGCTTGGCACTGACTCTCTTCCATGGAGGTGGGAGTCGGTGGGATGGCCCCAGCCCTCCCCCATGCCCCAAGAGGGAAGCGGTTCCCGTGTGGCCACAAAGATCTCATTGTTCTGCCCGCAGAAAGGAAACCAGGACTGAGCTCGGAGCGCACTCTGGACTTGGCAGGAGCGAACATCTGGGGAAGGAAACACATTTCAGAAACAAACATACCTTTGTACCAGTTCCTATTTCCTTTAAGTGTTGGGAAAAAGAAAAATAATAAAGACTTGCCAAATTTATCATCACTCTCCAAAATCTGTTTATTGAGCAAAATTTGGAGGCTCCACTTTCAAATAGTCCCTGGTTCCTGGAAAACAGTGGGAACGGGGGTGCCAAGGCCCTGGAGCTGCCGCCTGGAAACCAGGATAGGCGCCACCTCAGCTCAGATGACACTTCTGGCCCATGTGTGGCCATCTGGACAGATGAAGATGATTAAGGGGAAAGTGCAGACCACCTTTGACCAGGTTGGCATTCAACCCTTGGCCTTCTGGTCTCAACAAAGCTTCTCAGGACTCATGTTCTTGGAAGATCATTTGGGAGTTGAGTTCTGATTACCTTGGAGCTCAGGTCTGCAGGTTGGTGGTGATACAGAGGAGCCTACCAGGCCCCAGGCCCACATGAACCCTTCCCATATCACTTGTCAAGGGTGCTGGGGGCATGAGTTCTCTGTAAAAGAAACCTAAGGGTGACCCTAAATTCCCTACAGAATAGCACAGAAAGGGCTGGAGAGATGGCCCAGTGGTTAAAGCACTTGCCTGCAAAACCTAACTGGAGTTCAATTCCCCAGTACCCATGTAAAGCCAGATAAACAAAGTGGTACATGCACCTGGAGTTCATTTGTGAAGGCTAGAGGCCAATGAGATCTAGGTCTCCCTCCCTCTCTCTCCTTGCAAAGAAAGAGGAAGGAAGGAAAGGAGGGAGGGAAAGAAGGGAGGGAGAGAGGAAGGAAGGAAGGAAGGAAGGAAGGAAGGAAGGAAGGAAGGAAGGAAGGAAGGAAGGAAGGAAGGAAGGAAGGAAGGGAAGAAGGAAGGAAGAACACAGAGAAATGCCCTGGCACCAGAGAAATGGCTTCCAGGATGGACACTCAATGGCTCTATGAGCCCCACGCCTGTCCATCTTCCTATCATGTCATATGCCTGCTCACTGAGTCCCCACAGGAGGTGGGACTGCTGTCACCTGTGTTACAAAGAGACTGAGACCCAAGGTGGCCAAGGAACCCTTCATGCCTGGGGTCTTTCTCCAATGCTTAAAATTGATTCATTTGGCCAGGCGTGGTGGTGCACACCTTTAATCCCAGCACTTGGGAGGCAGAGGTAAGAGGATCAAGTGGGTTTGAAGCCAGCCTGGGACTACAGAGTGAGTGTCAGGCCAGCTTGGGCTAGAGGGAGACCCTACCTTGGGGGGGGGGGTTAATTGGAAGCCAAGTATGATGATACATGCCTGTGATCTCAGCACTTGAAAGATGGACGACCACACGTCCATGGAGAGCCTGGGTAGGCTACATAGTGAATTACCCCTCCCCCTCAAATGAAGTGTTTACTCAATGCCCAGAACTCTCTGCAAAAAGGTCAGATGTGACAACAGCACTAGGGAGGGGATCCACCTTAGGAATACCAAAGTGGCCTCCTCTTTCTGGCTGGGCTGGAGGGGCAGCAGACAAGCCTCTCTGCCTGCTCCTATGGGATCTGCTGCCAAGGAGGACAGGTACTGGCAGCAGAAGGCCAAGGAAGGTAAGGGGACCCATGTGCATGGACTTGGGCTGTAGCCTGGCTCACTTCCCTTCATGGCAATGGGCAGAGCCCATGTCCTTCTCGGCACTCATCACTGCAGGATAGATGCAATAAATGCTGAGTAAGGCCCAGGAGAGAGCCATGCCCCTCCTCCAAGTAACCAGGGGCTGTATCACCTGTGTGACCAACTTAATGTTCCTGTAAAGTCTCATGCACGGCCAGTCTTCCTATTTTTGTCAAAGCAGTAGAAAAAAAATCAGGCAGACAGACAGCAGAAGGTGAACACCACAGGGAGGGAGGTGCCCTGCATTCCTGAGAGACACTGATATAGAGGATGCTGAGGTCCAGCAGCAGGGGAAGGATGAACACACCCAAAGCCCCGACCTCTAGTGGCATGCTGCCTCTCAGGTGTGGCCCAGCCTGGCCTAGCCCAGCCCTGGGACAAGGAACCCCTGCCCTGCTGTACTCACCAAGTTTCTAGCATCTTATATCTATGTGGGCATACAGTAGCTAGTCAGCAACCAACCACCTGCTGAAGACATATTGCTCTCAGGCCAGAGGCAACTGCAGGAAGTTAGCAAAGGCTGAAGCCCACTCATGTTGAGGAGGGGGCTGCTGGTCCTACCTGTGCTCACACGTAGAGGGCCAGAAGCTCAAGGGGGGGTGGATACAGAGTAAACACCCATCCCACCCGCAGGCAGTGGGAGCCACAGCAGGCTATAGGAGAGGGTAGTGAACTCTATCACTCCTGTAATGACTCAGTCTGGCACATGGACAGAGAGCAGCATCTCTCGCTAATCACAGAGCACCTAGGTAGCTCAGCATCTGGACAGCAGTCTTAGGAAATCCCAAGGCAAGAGGTACCACTCGGAGCAAGGGCCTTGGACTGAGGAGAAAGACCCTGAGAAAGCTGATGGATAGAAAGGGGATACAAGAAGACTACAAGCCAGCCTGGGACTACAGAGTGTCAGGTCAGCTTGGGCTAGAGGGAGACCCTACCTTGGTGGGGGGAGGGGAGATTCATTTGGAAGCCAAGTGTGATGGTACATGTCTGTGATCTCAGCACTTGAAAGACGGATGACCTGGGTAGGCTACATAGTGAATTACCCCTCCCCCTCAAATGGAAGTGTGGTGAGGGGCTGGGGATGTAGCTCAGTTGGCAAAGTGCTTGCCTAGCATGCTCAAAGCCCTGGGTTCAATCCTCAGTTTGCCACATAAACCTGGTATGGTGATGTATGGTTATGATCCCAGCACTCAGGTTGGGGCAGGAGGATAAGAAGTTTAAGATCATTCATCCATCCTCAGCTATGTAGCAACCTAGGATAAATAAGACCATGTCAAAAAAAAAAAAAAAGAGGAGGAAAGAATGGAAAGAAAAAGAAAAGGACTGTGGTCAGTGAGGGAAGCCCACCAGAGTGGAACAGAAAGAAGCTGGTCATATTGAGTCAGGACTCTATATGCTGGTCCCAGATGGCTACAGCAAAGACCACAGATGTCCTTGCCAGCCTTCTCTGAGGAAAGAGCCACACCTGCAAGGACAAACCAGAGGCCTAGGATTCCCACATCTGCTTCCCCCAAAACTCCCCAGCCCACCCTCACCAGGGTCCCCTCCAGATAAGGACCAAGATCAGCACTGGATGAATCAGGTGAGGCACTGGCTCCTTCTAATCAAGCTGATGGGCAGAGTCTGCTGAGCTGGCTGCAGCCAGGCAGGCTTTCAGCCCCAGCAAACCCGAGTCCAGAATCCTCCTCCCTCCAGAGAACCAACCAAGACTATGACAACTGTCCTGATGACTAACAACTATGGGACATAGAAGGCAGATTCTCCATCTTCACTGAGCTGGGGGGGAAGGGAGGGAGATTATCCCTACATCACAGGAATGGAAACTGAGGCCAAGGAGAGTCACCAGACTTGTCACACTCCAGAGAACTGCCAGGGGATCAGGAATGTAAGCAAGGCAGGTGGGAAGGCTGCTGCCTCCTCAGCTGTCAACAGCAAATCTGGGGTGGGAAGTTCAGGAGTGCTCAAGAGAGCAACCTCTGCTCAGAGGCTGGAAGTGGCCTTTGGTGGCTGGACAGATGAATATAATAAACCAGCTGTGCGGAGTGGCCTTGTGGACTGTCCACTGGTGACTAGGCTGGCCTGAAGCACTGTGGATGATCAGGAAAGGAACAAGGCCCAGCCATCCTCCTCACACCTACAAAGAGCAGAGCAGGGCCCTTCAGCGGGGCTGCCTGAGCCCAAACCCACTTGCACAGCCTGCCTCCTGGGTGAACCTGGAGAACCTGAGAAACCCTGAAGTGCTCCCACCTAAAATGCCATCCCTGAAGACCCCTGCGACTGAGCCCCTTGGCCAGGTGATTTCCTAACAAGATCCATAGGTACAGGCACTGCTCCAGGATGGGATGAATGAATATGGTTGGGAGGGGATCTTTTTCATCCTGTCCTTGGGCTGCACCTTGGCTGGGTCTCAACACTGGTAAGCTTAGACCCCTCTCCCCGTCCAGCAACTCCTGCCAGAGAGGAGAGGACTTCTCTTTATCACAGATTTTATATTTACCTTTTAATCTCTTTTTGAAAACGTACATCTTTTATATTTCCTCTTGCCCGTTACCTTTCCCTCTCCCTATATGCATATAATGTTTGAATAAAGTGTAATGTTTTATAAAAATCATTTTCTAGTCTGAATTGCAATTATAGACATGGACTCGAGACTTAGTTGTCCAATTACACTAGCGGTGAGGCTCATTCTGGTTGGATACAGTCCATTATATGGACCCAAGCCACGTGAGATGCCTCCCCTAGAAACTTCTTCCTGGAGAAGAACCTTCTTCCCCATGTGAGAGAAAGTTTTTCCTGGTCTTTTCTTTTCCCTGGGGAGTGGGGGAGGGTGGAATTCTTCTTTCCCGCTTTTTCTTCTTTCCTGTTTCCCCCTTTTCCTCCTTAGTAAGTTCTCATAACTTACCCTTCCCTGTGTCTTTGTTTCTCAACTGTTTGCTAATTTGAATGTGGTGGGGTCCCATCTCAGCCACATCGCCTCCTGGCAGGATGTGACAATGAGCAGACCTCAGCCATTTGGAGAAAGCTCGGACTGGCTGGTGTCTCTAGAATGGGGCCATGAGGGACACAGAAGCTCTGCTCACTGTGGGGTCCTCGTCACCTGAACTCTCAGAGATGAAACAAAGAGGCCACCCAGAGGCCACTTTGGTGACCCAGCCCTGCTACCTCCAAGACCAAACGCTATGTCATCTTCCCAATCAGATATTCTTATCCTGGGTTCCCACAGCCAAAGGGGCCACAGAGGTATCCAGGCACCAGAGGGGAGTTCAACATGGGCAAAACAGAAAAAGTTTGCTGGGATACCATGGGACCTCAGCTCCTGGAACCCAAGCAGAAGAGGCTATTGTTATTCAGCCAATGAAGAACCTTGAGAGAGGGCTGAAGGTATGGATCAGAGGTTAAAGGTACTGGCCTGAAAACCATCCAGGCCTGTGTTCAGTTCCCTAGTACCCATCTAAAAAAAGATCCACAAAGTGGTACTTTGTGGCACTTCTGGAGTTCATTTGCAGTGGCAAGAGGCCTTAATGCACCTTCTCTCCCTCTCTCTCTTCATCCCTCTCTTTCATAAATAAGAAATATTTAAAAAAAATCCTTCAAAGAAAAAGATCTTTCCAAACAGACAATTTTTCCAAAGCTGAAGTTGGTGGCCTGGGGCTGGATTCTGCCCTTCCCGCTGTGCACATCGCCAGCTGCCAACCAACCTTGAGCTTCTCAGGGGTAAGGGGATAGCTGAACAGGTCCAGATCCTTGACAAGTTGCTCCATCATCTCTGTACCACAGCATCTATGGGACAAAGACTGTATGGTCCTGGGGCCATGGCATAGGCCACCCTGGTCAACAGACTGGCCACACTGTCCCTGAATTTCCTCCACAGACACAACCATCTAGACCCCAGTTCATGGCTCCTGGGCTTCAGCACAGGGTGACTTGCTGTTGTTCACAGACTATAACCAAAGCCAACATGTTGCCCACTGTTCCAACTCGGACCATGTATTCCCCTATCCAGAGGGAGACCATAAGTCACACAAAGGTTCCCTGCCCCAGAGGCTGCTCCAAGGCAAGACTACAAGTGCAGCCACCCAGCCCTAAAGGAGACCCACGAAGGCCAGTTTCAACATTACCATGCCTGTCAGGCTAGTCAACAGCAAACTGCCATTGCTAGGGTAGAGACAGCAAGGCAAGACCAGAGCAAGCGCATGCACTCCCAAGTGCTCAAAGTTGAAGGGGCAACACGTTTCCCACGTAATGTCAAAACATCCGAGAGCCAGGCACAGCCTCACACACCTGTATGCTAGCACTTGGGAGGCTGGAGGAGAACCATCAAGAATTCAAGACCAACCTGGGCTACAGAGTGAAACTCTGTCTCAAAAAGAAAAAATATTAATTAAAAATAAAATCATTTGAAGGGCCAGAGAAGCAGCTTAGTGGTAGAACACCTGTGTGGTCTGTGAAGGTCCTGGGTTCCATCCCAAGTACTACAGGACAAGTGAAAAATTATTTAGCCACCTACTCTGCACTTTAAATCAAACCAACTTTTCCACATAAAAATTCAGCTTATTGCCAGGCGTGGTGGCGCACGCCTTTAATCCCAGCACTCGGGAGGCAGAGGTAGGAGGATTGCCGTGAGTTCAAAGCCACCCTGAGACTACAGAGTGAATTCCAGGTCAGCCTGGACTAGAGCAAGACCCTACCTCAAAAAAAAATTCAGTTTATTTCATTTTCTCATGATTAAAAGGTTCATAGAAAGGTTTTGGAAAATGATAAAAAGTGAGTGCATATCTGGAATCCCAGCACTTGGCGGCGGGTAGAGACAAGAGAATCAGGAGTTCAAGGCCAGCCTTGGCTATAAAGGGAAGTTTGAGGCCATTCTAAGCTACAGGAGACTCAGCTCGGAAAGACAAAAGAGCTTTTGCCCTGCCAGCTCATCACTTCTGAAGCTCCAGGTTATGGTCAGTTTCCCCTCATTTTGGCCCAGCTGGGAGAAACTCCCTGACCCCTACTCCCACATGGGCTCTCTACACTTTCCCCTCTTCCCTTAATCTAATAAAACCTCCCTTTATTAGATTAAGTGGGGCTGGAGAGATGACTTGCCTGCAAAGTCCAATAATCCAGGTTTGAGTCCCCAGTACCTATGTAAAGCCAAATGCGCAAAACAGTGCATGAGTCTGGAATTCACTCCCAGTGGCGAGAAGTCCTGGAGTGTGCCTCTTTTCTTTGTGTCTGTCTCTGTCTGTCTGCCTGCCTGCCTGCCTGCCTGCCTGCCTCTCTCTCTCTCTCTCTCTCTCTCTCTCTCTCTCTCTCTGCAAATAAAAATATTTTTAAGAAAAGTTAAGGACTAGAGAAATGGCTCAGCAGTTAAGGTACTTGCCTCCAGTGCCTAAGGACCTGGTTCAATACCCCAGTACCTGTGTAAGCCAGATGCACAAAGTGGCACTTGCATCTGGAGTTTGTTTGCAGTGCAGTGGCTAGAGGCCCTGGTGCACCCATGCTCGTGCGCTCCCTCGTTCTCTCTCTCTCTCTCTCTCTCTCTCTCTCTCTCTCTCTCTCTCTCTCCATGTGTATCTCTCTGCTTGCAAATAAATAAAATATTTTTTTAAAAAAAGGAAAAGTGGGCCAGGAGTGGTGGCACACACCTTTAATCCCAGTACTTGGGAGGCAAAGGTAGCTGGATTGATTTGAGTTTGAGGACAACCTGAGACTACATAGTGAATTTCAGGTAAGCCTTGGCTAGTGTGAGACCCTACCATGAAAAACTGAAAGAAAAAAAAAGAAGAAGAAAAAGATAAAAAAGTGGCATCTGAAGCTTAGATGCCAGACTCCAGGGTAACATCAGAGTCTGTATCACATGGTCAAGTCTGGGGAATATTAGATTCCGCACAATAAACTAGCTCTCCTCATCTGAGTCCACACCTCAGAAATACATGCTCTCACTGGAGGAGGACCCCCCCCACCACACACCCACACACAGCTCCAGAAGCCTCTGTCATATAACAAAGCAGGTGTCCCACAATCTGGTGGACACCCAAGACCTCCCTTGCCAGGAATAAGGACCCACAGAAGGATCTAGACTTTGGAGAGAGACATGTGACTAGGGAAGTACTCCAATGAGAGGATGGAAAAGGTCTGCCCAGGAAAGAAAGTTCCCACTTTAGATGTTGGAGAACTGGTACCAAGAAAGTGGAAAGAGAGGATAAAAATCATTTTAGAGAACTTATTCTGGCCAGTGGGTAAGACAAATAAATGGGCAAAGAGAAGATACCAGAAAAGAGTGGAGACCAACTAAAAGCTGGCATCATCCACTTGCCTTTCACCAATAACCCGGTGGGCCTGAGAGCCCAGGAGTCCTGGTGAGGAGAAGGGCTTCCTGCTTGAGTCTACAGGATACCAGAGCAACATGGCTATATCACAACTCTCCCCAGCCAGTCTCCTTTAGAAAGCCAAGTCGGTTGGGGAAAGCGGGGACAAGTAGCCTTGGCTCCTAGAAGCAAGCTGGAGAGCATGTCCCACTCTGAAACCACCTGGTACACATTAAATTTGGCTCCCGTCCCAGACTCCACCAGCCCCTCCCATCCAAGGTGGCAGCCGCCTGGCAGGGGACAAAGCTGGAGAGTACCCAGGCTGGCAGTTCTGGCCAGGCCTTGCTCTGGTGCCTGGTAATGGCCCAATTGAGCAATTTCCTGCAAGTTCTGCCAGACAGGGGCAGCCTCCCTATCTGGGCTACCAGCAGGACACAGCCCAGGGAAGAGATGACAGGCTCTCACCTAACTAGGGGAGGGGGGACATCACCTGCCTCCAGGCTGATGATGAAATGAGTTTGCACTGGGTGCCAGTGTGAGCTCGGAGGCAGGGACATCCAGGGTGTTCCGTGCCACTTGCACCTCAAAAACGCAATATGGTGCCCAACAAAACACCCAAATGGCAAGGCCAGCTGCATCACAAGTGGCCATGAGCTGATTTCCACAGCCAGAGGCCTATCCTGCTCAGAAACCTGATGGATGTCACCATTTACTGTCCTGCACCAAGAGATCAAAGGAAAAGCCTGAGGCTGACCCTGAAGTTATCACCCAAGAGTCAATGTTCAAGAGGAGTTAACTCACTTCCTGAACAAGCAGTGAGGCAGGGACTTGCACAGCTGACCTAAAAATAAACTCTAATGGCACTTAGATACACAGCGACACCCATAGGCCCAGCAAAGGGAGGGTCCAGGTCCAGGAGCTGGGCATCTATGAGGAAGACATGGAGACAATCATAATGCTAAAAAAAATTTTTTTAATTAAAAAAAAAAGGAGCCGGGCATGGTGGTACACGCCTTTAATCCCAGCACTCGGGAGGCAGAGGTAGGAGGATCACCATGAGTTCAAGACCAGCCTGAGACTACACAGTGAATTCCAGGTCAGCCTGGGCTAGAGTGAGACCCTACCTCGAAAAACCAAAAAAAAAAAAAAGGGGGGGGGCGGGTGTGGTGGCGCACGCCTTTAATCCTAGCACTCAGAAGGCAGAGGTAGGAGGATGGCCATGAGTTTGAAGCCAGCCTGAAACTATATAGTAAATTCCAAGTCAGCCTAGGCTAGAGTGAGACCCTACCTTGAACCCCCCCCCAAAAAAAAGAATTAGTGATCTGTGGTAGAGTAAAGAGACATGCAGTCGAGCAGCTGTTCCAATCCTGTGTCACGGTATGCGTGTGCACGTGGAGGCGCTGAGATTGCAGACGCTCCCACCACAGCAACCAGCTTTATGTGAGTTCTGGGAATCAGAACTCAGGTACTCAGGCTTGTGCAGCAAGCGCTTTATCCACGGGACCATCTCCTTAGCCTCCCCTCCTTTTTTTGCATGTGTGTGGTATGTGTGATACGTGATGTGCACATGTGTTCCAGGATCGAATCGGCAGCAGGGGGACAGCAGAGAGTAATGAATACGATCAAAGGAAATTAACATGTATGAAATTGTAAGAAATGATATTTTAAAATATTGTTCTAAATTAACAACCGTCAAAGAGGTTGGGGTATAGTTCAATGGTAGAATTGTGCTTAGCTCCAACCTCACCACCATCAAAGAAACAAATCAGAGCCGGGTGTGGTAGTGCACTGCATGCCTTTAATCCCAGACCACCTGAGACTACTACATAGTGAATTCCAGGTCAGCCTAGGCTAGAGTAAGACCCTACCTCACTCTAAAAATGAGGTTAAAAACAACAATCAGAGATGGGGCAGGCAGATCCCATCCTGGGGTTTCCAGTCAGCCTGAAAGCCCCCTGGCAGTGACCCCATGAGAATCCCACCTGCTGGAGTACCTACGGGAACCACCACCTGCTCCTTCAATGGGGCTCTATGGGCAGGGCTCTGCCAGGCCACCAGCACTTCCAGGTCTTGATGTGCTAAGTACCATGATGACACTGGACATCCCTCACATGGACAGGTTCCTGGAGCCCAAGCATTCACCTGGCTGCATGCAGCAGGTCAGCCTGCCATAGGCCCTGCCACCACCCTCACTGGCCCATTGCTCCTGCCCAGCTGTGCAAGCGGCCACCAAAGGTGGAAAGACTTGGCAACCATCTTGGAATGTACTCTTGATATGGGTGGAGGGTTCCACTGCTACCATGTTGTCTGTCACCAGGAGCTGGTGAGACCTGCTCCAATCACACAGGCAGGATGAAAGAACCTCTATCAGGTAGTCTGGTCACACAGCCTCTCATCCCCAGCTGAAACATCTTTTTGAAGACATCTCCAATAGGCCTAAGGGTTCCGACATCACTGCTGGCCCAGCCTCAGCAGAGCGACATGGAATAGTCACTTAGGACTCAGCCACAAGCTGAAGGGATCCCTAGGAAACTGGGGGGAGGGGGGCAGAAGGCGCAGATACAGGTGACAGTCTGGCACCACCCTGGGAACTCCCACCCATGCAGTCCCTGAAGACTACAAGCCTCATTGGCAAAGGACAGGCTCTGCAAAGAGACCAGGTGACCTGAGAGAGTCCCAGGGCCTAGAACTGTAGAGACAGGATTGGGCCACAGGCTGGGGGGGGGGGGTGACAGGACATAAATGGGAGGAATGCTGGAAGGGGTTCAGGCAGAGCCAGGCAGCCTCTTTCAGAACCTATATGGCCCAAAAGAAACAGAAGCAGCAGTGCCAGGCAGAACCATCCAGATACCCAGAAGTCTCAGGCTCCTGGGAGAAGAAAAGCCTGGGTCAGGCTGCAAAAGAACAAAGAGATTGGGACCAGTAGAGAAACTGAGGCACACAGAGAAGGCTCCCTGGGGTCCCTCAGAGGCCATGATACACACGGCCTTCCTGGGAGAGGTGCTGTCCTCAGATTCCAGGGGAGCTTGAGACTCCAAAGACACCAGAGAGGCTAAGACCTCTCCCTTGTGCAAACTCATGCTTCAGGTTAGCCCTGAGAAAAATGGCACCAGAGAAAATGCCCAAAACCATGTGCACTGATCTATATGTCATCCAATGAAGTCATATCCAGAAAGAACATTTCCCTCACCCTAAAAAAGGGCACAGAGGTAACGTTACCCTGAAAACCTCCAAACTCCTTTCTGGGGAAGATACCTATAGGTACTTGCTCCCCACAGACAGAGCCCCCAACAAAATTCAATTCCACCACAGATCCCCCTGGTGAACAAATAGGTTTAATGGGCTTCCTTATAGAGCATGAGGGGTTTTTTTGAGGACCATGGAGCCCCAAAGCAGGAGTAACATCCAAAGATCTCATCCTACCATGGATGACGATCTCCTCAGAGCTGCAGAGATGGTGCTCCCTGGACCTTGATCTTCTTCTACCCCCATACATTCCATCTTCCCCTGAGGCCATGAGACCCCGGCATCATTGTATGCAGCTGGCACAGGGTACAGCTGAGATCTCAGGTGAGTGTCTAATGACCCCGTCCACCCGCAATCCTGAGAGTCCCGAGCAGATACAGCAGCTTCTGCTTAAGATAGCAACAGTAGTTTTCCCAGAGGACAGCTCACACAGCCAGGGGTCCATGGCAACAAGACCCTGAGCTCAAGGGACAGAGAACAAGACACATGATGGGTCCTAGAAGCACATGGGGCTCCACTGAACTCAGGATCCCACAGTGAGGCTGTTGCCCAACAGATCAGGATCCTGCCCCCCAGACCAGTTTGAGGCCAGAGCAGTGCCAACAACCCTCACAGAGTGGCAAAGGGGCAAATTGGAAACTCAAGGCTGATGGGGCTACATAACATCTACTTGGGGGTCAGTGGGCAAAGGTGACCCTGCCCATCCTAACACGACTCTACACAGCTGAGGGGCATGGAGACCCTTGCTCCTGCCCCAGGCAGGACAACCAGTTCTGCTTCTGGCTTGGGCTCCAGCTAGGACTGGGGGCATAAGACACCCTAAGGTCTTTATTCACCTCCCAGCTCCTGATTGAACAAGGTATTCAGCTCTCCATTTTGCCCCTAGGAGCCTTTTAAAGGCAACCTAGGCGCCCAGGGCAGGGACTCAAAACGTCTCCCCAACCCCATGATCCTGGCAAGAATACATCATCGTCATAATTTTGCAGATGTGGAAACTGAGGCTGACAGCCAGCAAGCCACTTTCCAGAACTGGAGGGGAAGCGAGACAGACTCGCCAGCTAGGCTTGGGGCCACCTCCCTGTGGGCTCCACAGCTGCCTCCACTCGTCACACTTGGACTTGGGCTGCCCCAGGCGGCCCTGCAGGGTGGCTGGCTCAGAGCCCACATGCAAGGCTTGCTGAGCAAATGTGTGTGAGCAGAGTCACGAAGCCCAGAAGCTGGCACACAGCCCTAACTTCCACCAGGGCCGCCCTGCCAGATTCCTGTTTTGAGAGCCTGCTAAGTTATCCGCCATGGGCCTTCAGTACCACAAGGTCCACTTCCCTCAGAGTCTGGCTGTCTAGCTTGTGCCATTGCCCGTTACATTACTGAACCTCATCCCGAGGGACCGAACCAAATCCTGCCACTGACTAACTTCACAAGCTCATGCTGCTGAAGGCTGCAGGCACCCAAGATCGATTCAAGGCCACCAGTGGATGAACAGATAAACTGAGGTCTATCCATACAACGGAATATGATTCAGTTAGGACTGAAGTACACCACCCACTATAAAACACTATGCTAAGAAGCCAAACACAAAAACCATGTACGGGCAGGATCCACTCAGGAAATGCAGCTGGTCATGGTGGCTTGAGCCTCCCTCTTGTCCCAGCTACTTCAGCTCAAAAGATCAAGGCCAGCCTGGGCAACATAGGGAGACACCACCGATCCCCAAGAAATGGCCAGGACAGATCAGAGACAGGATACAGACTGCAATAGGGGTATAGGAAATCACTGTTTAATTGGATTCAGGGTTTGCTTTTTGAGCAATGGGAACATTTTCTAACTTGATGGTTGGAAACATGGTCTGTGAGCTGTATACTTTAGAAGGGTTTGTTCATATATGTAAGTTTCAACTTCTGCCTTTTATTTGTATTTTCGTGGTTTGGGTTTTGTTTGAAACAGGGTCTCAGGTAGCCTCAAAATCACTATATAGCCTAGGATAACCTTGAACTCCTGATCCTTCTGCCTCCACTTTCCTGAATGCTGGGATTACAATTGTGCAGCACCATTCCTAGTTCAACTTCAATTAAAAAAAAAAAAATCAGGGCTGAGAAGATGGCTCAGCAGTTAAAGGTGCTTGCTTGAAAAACCTGCTCGGCCTGGGCTTGACTCCCCAGCACCCACATAAAGCCAGATGCACAAAGTGGTGCATGCACCTGGAGTGCATTTGCAGTGGCTGGAAGCCCTGAGGCGCCCATATTTATACTCTCTCCTTACAAATAAATAGAAATATTCCACACTTTTCACCTAATACAGCCCTAACTCCAGTCTATGTTTCCCTCACCCTTCTGATAATTCTTCCAGAAGCTTCCATGGCCTCTGTCAGAGAGATCATCAGGCCCTTAAAGATGGAGTTCTGGGACCAATAGCCACCAACATGCTGAGGATGAGGACACATCTCTCCCACAGCTGGGCTCCATCCAGCCTGTTTCCCCACATACCCTGACATTCTATCCAGCAAGCTTAACACAGGTACCAGACACAGGAGAACCGGGTACAGTACCAAGGGCTAACTGAAGCCCACGTGGTGAACTCACGGAATTAGTGGTACAGGGATTTTCATCACCATGTTAAGGAGAAAAAACATGAAGCACAAAAGAGTGGAGTCAGCCACCCATGTCCCCCAGGCAAGTAGCAAGGCTGGCATTAGACCCTGGGCACTGTGCCTCTGTCTAACCTGACCCCCAAGCCAATACTGTAACACTGCATGAGACAAGGTCACATACAGAATAAAAGCCTCCAACCTCCAGATGACAGAGATCAAAGACCTCAGTCACACACACCTCCACCCCTCACTTGGAGCTGCCCAACGTTTGTGGAAGAGGGGTGGGCAGATTCCTACACCAGTACAAAGAGGCTATGTAAGTCAACCAAAATCAAATAGCAAGTGAGCATGTAAACCCAAGTTATTCTGATCCCCCTCACCCCAGCCCTGAGAGCACCCACTGCAAGGCAGAAGGTGATGAGTCCTCACCTGGATGCACAAGGCCCCTCATAACTTCTGCTAGGTGCCTGTGCAGTGACACCCTGCAGTCAAAATTAAAAAGCTCTGGGGCTAGAGAGATGGCTCATTGGTTAAGACATTTGCCTGCAAAGCCTAAGGACCCAAGGTTGATTCCCCAGTACCCACATAAAGCCAGATGCACAAGGTGACACAAGTGTCTGGAGTTTGTTTGCAGTGGCTCAGGAGCCCTGGCGTGTCCATTCTCTCTATCTCTAATAAATAAATATTTTTTTAATTAAAAGGTTCCAACTATGCCGAGAACCATGAAGTGTGTCTCCCCAGAGGGTACTGAACACACTGACTGGGTAATCTGCTGCACAAAAGGGATCAAGGACCACAGGCCCTGCTTTGGAGGGGACTTGCACGGCATTTAGTTTACCCAGCACGTGCCTGCCAGGCCTCCCTAGGGGACAGGCAGTGCCCATTTTTAGTATCCTCCTTAGGGAACTAAACAGGCTGCTGTGTGCCCAGAAGCCTGGTTGGGGGACCACTAAAACAAAAGCATTTCCATAGGCTCACAGTTTCCAACTCCAATAGGAAGCAATCAGGAAAAGTAATTAGCAGTCCACATACTGCGTTCACACCCCCCCACCTCACCAAGCGTGAATCTCACACAGACACTCAGGAACACAGCCATGCATAAGAGTCAAAATAGAGCTGCGGACAGATTCCTCCGCTTTGTTTCCATTTTTGGCCTGGATTGCCCCATCAGCTGGGGCTCCAGGCTGGCTTCCTAATGTTAAAATAATCAACTCTATTTCCACTTCATGCACAACCCAACTCCAGGGATGTAACTTTCTCCTAAGGGTTTCAGACCCATCACACAGCAACCACCGGCAGAGCTACCTCATACCTCACCCCCACCACATCCAGGAAATCCAAGACAACCAAGAAATGAAAAGAAAAAAACACCTTTAAAATAAACAGCTTCCCCCTTAAGCCCCTTTTTGCAGCCATGGCCCAGGCATTTCCGGAAAGAGAAGGAGCAGCCTGGACTACCCAGACCTGTCATTGTTTTGTCTTCACCTTGTTTTGTTAGCACCAGAAATCGTAAACACCCTCCCAGGGAGACAAGTTTGGTGAAACTCCCCCAGAACTCCACGCTGGGGCTGAGAGGAGGAGGGCTCGAGAAAACAAGTAGCAAATTCTCTCTGCTCCTGGCTGTCCCCAGACTTTGGTGGAAGAAGGACTGTAGCCCAGGGAATGTGAGCACAGAGGCGGGCCGGGCAACCTCTCGGCAATGTCCACACTGGAAGTATGCAGGGAGACAGGGAGACAGCTGTTTGCCTTAATAAGGCCCAGACAAAGGGACCTGACCCCCCCCCCAACACACACACACACACAAAAAAAAAAAAAAAACCACCACCACCGCAGAGCCAAGAGTGCAAAAAGCCTCGAGTCCACTGAGTCCACTTGGACTGCCACACTCCTGGAAAACAAAACACGCACACCCGAAAACAATGATTTAGGTAGCAGGAGGCTTGCTTCAAAAACCACACGGCAATCTCCAAATTAAAAGAACATGTGTAACGTCTCTAACTGCTTGGGTTTCTCGCGAGTCCTCCTGACCTCAACTCCACCCCTCGGGACACACCAAAAGTTGGAAAGAGCCCTAGCGCGCCACCTCCCCAAAGGTGGGGACAACTGAGGCAGGAGTGAGCTGCCCCCCATCCCCACACTCTGGTATCCCCCCAACACACACACCCCGGTCCCTGACTCTGGACACTGGTCAGCAGTGACCAGGAGCTACCGTTTTGGGGCCCTAGAAGCCAGATGGGTCATTCGGGTCACGGGGGCACCTGGCAGGTGTCAGTCTGTTTGGAAAGCGACAGCCACGCCGACCAAAGGGGCAGCCGCGCAGGCCAGGCCGCCCGCGCCCCGCCGCGCTCCGCGGGAGCTCGGAACTTTCTCGGCTGCAACTTCAAGTCAGCTCCCGGGGCTCGCAGGCCGGCCGCGCGGCCGCCGGGGACAGGCTCGCCCGAGTCTCCCCCGAGTCCTTCCCACAGGCCCGGCCAGCCTCGGGGCCAAGGCGGGCGAAGCGCCGGCGCCGGGCGGAGCGCGCCCCGGGCCCCGGGCAGGTGAGGACCCGCCCGCGCCGCACCTGGCGGGGTCGGCAGCGACTCGCCGGCCCGGGACGCGGCGTCCCCGTCCCCGGGGGAGGGAGGGACGGAGGGCCCGGCCGGGGGAGACAAAGGGCCCGCGCGGCTGGAGGGTGGCGCGGGGTCCGCGGCGCGCGCTCCAACTCGCCCTCAACTTGCAAAAGTGGCTCCGGCGGCGCGCGCGCGCCCCGGCCATTGTCCGCCCCGGCCCGCCGCCCCCCGCGCCCACCTACCCGCGGCCGGGGCCAGGCTGCAGCACAGCGCCAGCAGCAGCAGCGGCGGCGGCGGCGGCGGGACCCGGGGCGGCGCCGCTTCCATGTTGTCCGGAGGCCGGACGCGCCCGCGCGCGCTCACTCGGGCTCCATGGCGCGGCGGCTCCCGGCGCCTCCTGCCTCCCCCCGCGGGCGCCGCGGACCAGGACGACGGCAGAGGAGGGAGCGGAAGCCGCGCCGGTCTCCGCCCCCCGCCGCCGCCGCCGCCCTCCCGCGGGCGCCCCCCGGAGCCGGCGGGCGGCGAGACGGGTGCTGCGGCCGGGGCCTGCCGCCCTCGGCGCCCCCATGCTCATCCCCGGGAGGGGGGGGGCTACCGCCACCCGGGTGGCCGCTGGATTTTTCCAATCCCTTTGGACCCGGCCTGACCAGTCCCGGAAGCACAGGTGGGTCACCTGTAGAGCCCGCTGCGGGGACTGCGTGATGAGTGGGGAAACTGAGGCACGGGGAGGGGACGGTGGCCCAGAGCATACTACGAGGCGTTTTCAAGGCTGGAAGTCAGGGGTCTCTGAGCCAGAGCTGGACGCTTTCCAGTGACTACAGCCACCTGGGGCCCCCGACACCTGTCTGGCCTGGGGATGTGTATACTGGAAGGCGACCCCGAGCTGGCTCCGCTCGAAGTGGAGGAAGCTGGAAAGGCTGAGAGGTTTTATATTTCTCACCCACGTTTATTCTACCTCATTCGTTAGTACTAGGCTACATGAAGACGGCCAGGACTCGCTGCCTGCCCCAAATGTGCTTTTCCACCCGCTGAGGGAGCAAGCCCCACCTCTGGGCCCTGCAACAATCAGGCATATGGAGTGTCCTGCCACGTGTTGCATCTGCGCCCAGGTAAGCTTCTCTGAAGAATGGCTGCAAGGAGAATCACCCAGGGATACCAAGGAGCCAAGGTTCAAAGTTTGGCACTGCTGCTTTCTAGAGCCACACCCTGGGCATGTCTAGGTGTGGCCTCTCCGCCGTGTTCTTCAAGCCCTTATAAAGTGATAGTGGAGAAGAGACAGTGCCCCCAGAAACACCTGTGTACTCTAGTGCAAGATGTCCTCATGAAGAAGTGGTCAGGTAGGGCACCTCTGCCCTCCTGGGGTTTGTGCTAGGAAGGAAACAAAAAGAGAAGTAAAAAAAAAAAAAACCTGGGATGGTGGCTCATGCATGTAATCGCTGCACTAGTGTGGGGGAAAATGCCCTGCACTGTGGTCTGGGGAGGGGGGTGCCAGGGATCCTTTCTTGAAGCTAATGAAGATTTGGAAGTGGGCTGGAGAGATGGCTCAGTGGTTAAGGTGTTTGCCTGCTGAACCTGACTACCCTCTGTACCCATTTCTCTCAATCTCTCTCTCTCTCTCTGCTTGCAAATAGATAAATAAAATGAAAAATGATTTGGAGGCCCCAGAAATAAAGACTGACTCCAGAAGTACAAAACATTTTTATTGCAAGCTAAAGGCTCACTTCAGGAAGGGAGGGGCCCTTTGGGCTCCCTCCTTCCCTTCCTGCCCTGGTAACCAGGGATTGGGATTCAGCTCCCCCCTCTTAGTCCCCACCCCTCAAGACATCTAAAACTGCTTTTTAACTTTTTCTTTTTTCTTTCCTAGCTTCTGCTTTTTCAGTTTTCTGTTCCGCTGCTCAGTTATAAATAGATGGTTTGCATTCCTGCCTGTCTGCATCCTAGCTGCCCTGTCAGCAGTCCCCAGACCCATTCCCTCTATGCCTATGCCTTCCTGAACTCCCCTTACTAGCTAGGGAAACTGAGGCAGGAGGATGGCTGTGAGTGCAAAACCAGCCTGGATATGAGAGGGAGAACAACAGAATTAAAACAAACAAAAAACCTACATTAAGAGACTGTGGGGCTGGAGAGATGGCTCAGCGGTTAAGGCACTTGCCTCCAGTACCTAAGGCCCTGGGTTCAATTCCCCAGGACCCATATACGTCAGACCCACAAAGTGGTGGCCCTGGTGCTCTCTCTCTCTCTCTGTCTCTCTCTGCTTGAAAATGAATAAATAAAATATTTTTTTAAAAAATTGGGCTGAAGAGTTGGCTTAGTGGTTAAGGCATTGGCCTGTAAAGCAGAAAGTTCAATTCCCCAGTGCCCATATAAAGCCAGATGTACAAGATGGAACATGTGTCTGGAGTTCATTTGCAGTGGCTGGAGGACCTGATATACCCATTCTCTCTCTCTCTATCTCTATCTCTCTCTATCTCTCAAATAAACTATTTTACATAGTGAATTCCATGCCATCCTGGAGACCCTACCTCAAAAAAACAAACAAACAAATACAATGTTGTGTATAGTGGCCCACCCCTTTAAGCCCCATCATTCAGGAGGCAGAGGCAGGAGGATCCTTGTGAGTTCAAGACCAGCCTAGAACTAGAGTGAGTTCCAGGTTAGCCTAGGCTACAGTGAGACCCTACCTCAGATGGGGGGGCATACAAAAGACTGTGAAGATGCCATGAACAAAGGGTGTGTGGCTTCCATATTGGTGGCAAAATCTGACATCGGACATTTGAGGACGAGAAGTGGCTATGGAAGCAGGGGGGCCTTCAGCCAGAGAAAAGCTAATATCCTAGGTCCCAGAGCTGCTGTGGCCTGGAGCTGAACCACAAAAGACCAAGGTTGCAGATGCTGGAGGTGGGCTTGGAGGCCTCCTGGGGCTGCTGTCTGACTCAGGTGGAAAGACTCACTCTAGGGGGTGTGGAGAGCCATGGAAAGGACTGGTACAGCCCAGGCAGGTAGCACATACTAAAGACTTGACCCTCTCAGATCCAGACCACACACACTGACTTCT